>OZ012736.1:390691097-390831097 GCA_963859935.3 Lathyrus sativus
GACTATTACAGGAGGACTAATGCATAACAGATTTCTCTAGGGTGCTAACCGACAAACCTTATTGCTTTTAAAGTCAAGAGTGTTGTTCTTGCAGGTTTAAGAGACAATAAGTTTTATGACAGCGTAGTTAAAGACTTGTGGGAGCATATGACACATTCATATGAGACATGTTCAATGTGATACCAGATGAGGTGACTGGAAGTAAAATCAAGCTGAGACTATTCAGGTTTTCATTACCTGGAAGAGCAAAGGACTGGATGCATTATTTACATTGTGGCACTATTCAAACATAGACAAAGTTAGAAGATAAACTCCTATAGAGATATTTTCTCCAATGCTCAATTTGTTGAAAGAAGGGCTGAAATTTCAAATTTCTCATAAGGTGATTCAATATCACTTTATGACACGTGAAAAAGATTCAATTTTTTACTCAGAAGGTTCTCGAATCATAACATGGATAAGATGGAGCGGATGCGACATTTTATAAGAGGTATAAAATCTCAAACAAGAATGCTTTTCGATGCCTCAGTTGGAGGTATAATAAGAAGAAAAAATGAAAGCGAAGTGAAAAAGTTTATTGATAAAATGTTTCAAAATGGACACCTTTCTCAAAGTAAAAGAGGTGTGAAGATTGAAGAAAAGAAAAAGGTGCACTAGATTTGGATGCTGATATGACTTTGTTAACTCAATTAGAGGTTCTTACGAAATAGTTAGTTGAGGCCACTATTGTTCTTGTAAATGTGAGTCAAGTTCAAGAATTGCGGTGTTGTTTTCATGGGCAAGGTCATCTTAATGGAAACTGTGTACCAAAAGGAGTCACAAAAGAGACTCGATAGAGCATCGCCGCTCTATGCCTACGTATTCCCTCGTGTAATGGAAAAGTCAGAGTCAATGTAGTTCGGGAAACTACGGGTGATGGGGGGAGGTTGTTCGCCAAGACATCGCCGTCTTGTGCCTACGTATCCTCATCTGGTATGAGAAATCAGAGCAAACGTAGTTCGGGCTAACAAGACCACAGGTTGGTTCAAGTGTTTTAAACTGAGTAGAGTTAAACCTTAGTTCTATCAGTTAGGTGTATGTTGCTCGACCATTGGAGACTTAGGCGTTACCTGTTTGCGGTAGAACCAAGAGTTAACGAAACTCTCTTTATGAAAATGATTTTCCAATAATCCCGAAGGATAAAAAGGTTTGATATTTTTGTTTTTGTGTTTTTTTAAGACAAGAAGCGAATTGAGTTATGGTTTGAAACTCATGTCGCACTAAAGACTATGAATTGAGAGCGAATGCGTCGTATATCGCCCGAAGGGCATACGCTAAACACTCTAGACAGTTGAGAGAAGGCCCCCCAATGATCATTTCTTAAGTACTTAAGGCTCGTAGCGCACGACACAAATTATCCTTTATTAAGTGCTTTGAATTGTTTAGGAGATGAGAAGAGAAAGACACAGACTAAGGGGAAACTGAACCCTAAAGTTTTCATACACAATGCTCCTAAAGTTGAGATGAAAGGGAATGAAACTGTCCTAATGTTATCATACAAAGGATTGAACAGCTAATGTCTCTCCTACTCCCATCCTGAACGGAGGGACTAGGAATCCTAGGAGGATCATGGCACAAGGCCAAGTAAACACTAAATAATTCACTCACAAATGAAATGAGAAAGAAAAGAAATTGACTTGAACAAGTCAACATGCAATGCAAACAAATGAGATGCAAAGAAAAGATGCAACAAACAAGGAATATAGGGAGGAAAACATGCAATAAACAAGTGACAAGCCACAAAATACATTAATTTGTAAATTCAAAATAAAATGATAAAATAAAAATGAAAATTAAAATAAAAAGAAGAAAAATAAATTAACACAATAAAATATTAGAAAATGATTTTTTAGGATTTTATGATAATTAAAACCATTTTTCAAATAAATAAAACAAAAACAAGAAGAAAAAAAAAAGAAAAAAAATAAACAACATGCTAAAAAAAAGAAATGCCTCACCAAGGCTTGAACTCAAGACCTTGGGGTCATAGACTTAAAACCAAACCAACCCAACCACCTCCATGCTGTGAAATAAAAAGGAAAAGGAAAGTAGAAATATTGAAACAATGAAAATCATAAAAAGAAACAAAAACGCCCCCCCTGGGGGTCTAACAGAGGATCAATGGCATGGCAAGTGACTTAAGGCAAGGCAATTAACCACTGGGGTGGCAATACATCCGTTGTATCAAGCCACCGCATTACAACATATGCCAAAATATGTGCACAGGCTGGGCAAGCTCAACGCAACACCAAGTGAAAAATACCAAAACGATTTGGACACAACTGAAGCAAATCTCAATCAATTTTCACAAAGTTTGAGTCTAAACTGCTTATTTTTGCATAAAGATTATGATGGTGCAATCCAAATTCTCAAATAATGCACACACAATAAAACACGAATGGAAATGCAAGATGAACTTTGAAATGCATTTTGAAAAGCATGGATCAAACCAGATACAGTTAAAGCCAGGCAACTTTGAAAGGGATGTCACGAATTCTACGGGGATTTCTTCTTCCCTATCCATCTTCAACCAGATTCATCGCTTATTTACTCCCCACTCACTCATTCTCTTCATGGATTCTACAAAGAGAAAAAAAGAAAAGTTAGACGCAATTTTTTTTCTGGTCCATCTTCATTTCTCTTCTCCATCCTTAACAATAATCATCATCATCTGCACATACTTTCAAAACCCATTCACCTCGTTCCGAAAAATAACAATTCACTCACTCTCTTCTCCAAAACCAAATCGGAACCACCCTCCGCCAAGAAAATTGCTGACTACCTCCCACAAAACCACTAAACTGCTTCTTTACGCACCAAATATACGCCTCAATTTTGAACGACGACCTCAATTGTATCTCAACCTTAACACTCAACCCCTCAATTTCTTCTTCACCAACCACGCTAGAATCCCTTTACAAGCTTCATCTACAAACCGACTTTGAGCTGCAAATGCAACTTTGATGTTTACATTATTTTCTTCACCAGATCTATAATAACAACAACTTTGCGCTGTCTTCAAGCTAAAGCGCAACTACGACCGCTGCAGCTTCAACGAATCGACAATTCTGGCAACGCGGTTCAACAACAATAAGCATTTGGATTGGAACTTTGTCTCGATTGGTTTCATTTGTCATTTGATGTTATTCATGGTTGTTGTTCGATGTCTGTTGACATTATATTGTTGTTCTGTTTCTACCTATGTGTATCCTTTCTTCTGATTTTTTTAGCTTATTGTGTTGCTTGCAGAATCAGTTAGAATGTTCATGTGTAGGTTGCATCTCAAGTGTTCTTGTTGAAAGTGTCACGGTGTGGCGAATCGTGCGTTTATTATGGCTGCAGTTTTTTTGTTGCGTTTTATTCCTGCAAATTGTTTTCGTTCTGTTATGGCTTTATGATATGATATTGTTGAAATTAATTTCAATTTGAAAAATGTATAAATGGTGATTGAATATTTTAATGTTTACATTATTGATAATAAGGTTATGATGTTAAATGTTGAATTGTGTATGGAGTAGTGGTTTATAGTTTTTATCATATTCAGAACCATCTTTATGGTATATGTGGAACTGAAGAGATTTAAATTCTATTTTTATATGCAATATTTAAACTATACAGGTTGATAGTTTCAAGTGGATAAGTAAGAAATAACATGTAACCATATTGGCCTAATTTGTGTATATGCTAAGCACAAAGTCTGAATCCTTGTCTAGCCTTTTGAGCATTTGTTTGAGATATTGCATCTAATTATCATTATATTCACCAACATATTCATTATATTACTATAGCAGTGTGAGGGTGATTGAATACGGTAATTGCAAGTTGTGATGCGTGACATTTCAAATTTTGCTTCTACATTGGTGATATTTTGGCATATAGTGTTTGTTGTGAATAGGATACCTTGAAACAAAATATAAACGGTTTCTTTATAGTCAAGAAAGACACAAGGATTAAGGTTAACAAAGAAATCAAGGTAAAACAAGAAAGATTGGTTATAAATTGTTATTCTTTCATTTCTCTATCAAACATGATTACAAGTATACAAGAATAACAAATAACCTCTCTCTCTCTCTCTCTCTCTCTTGAATTAGGATTTTATCTTCCTATTTTTCCTTATGCAAGTTGAGAGACTAACATGCTATTTATTAGAAAACTAACACACTAACCTAATGGGCTTTTTAACACTTAATAATTACAAGCTAACTTAAAAAATTGGGCTTACAAGCAAGGCTCAATTCAACATGCTAACAACCCTAACAATATTGACTAATGCATGTTAGAACAAACTTCGACTATAACATATATTACTGGCGAACAGACTTCGACCATACTAGAGTTCCATCCAATATCTTACAGTGTTTTTTTATATATTGCCATTGGGTATCTCAACCACATATTTGGTGATTTTATATAATGCTTAAAATTATGTTTAGGTAATCATGTTAGGAATTGTGATCCTGGACTTGTTACTATTCACTTTTTATGCAATTAAGTACTAATTAATTAATTAGTTTGTTTATATGACAACTTAATCAAATATTTTTAATTAATTATAAAACTAGTGGGTTTTTGAGGTCTAGCACCTCTTAGATCCTTAAACGGTCGCTCTTGGGGCGACGTCTTGAGTTGTGATCGTTTTGTCTTTTGTCTAAAAAACAATTAATTCACGCTAAGAATATTAAAATACCTAAGCAACTTAATCCAATTAAAATACTTAACACACCTATTCAAACCTTTTTCTTAATTAAATTGCGAAAGAATTGAATTTTTAAGATCTAGCACTTCTTGGATTCTTGAGCGACCGCTATTGGGGTGCACACCTTGGTTGGTGTGTCATTCGACTTTTCGTTTCTAAAACACTCGCCTTAATTATTTGGATAAAGGGATGCCATTAGAGTCTAACATTCCATATGGTACTTTCGTTGTCTATTCAAATAATATTTCGTAAATCAATGGAATGAAAAAGTGTCATAAGAATCTAGCATCCCAGGAATGTCCCGATTAATTAGTTGCGAGGCTGACGTCTCGTTTATCGAATAATCGTCATTCGCCCTAAAATACTTAACAAATCAAACCTCATATTCGTGCCTCCATATGAAGGAACTCTTTGCGTACCCTAATTCGATTAGAACTTGAAACCAAACATTTTCTCGATTGAATTTCGAAAAAAGGAGGTTCTTAGAATTTAGCATTACTTAGATCTTCAAATGAATGGCTTTTGAGGCACACCCCTTGGGTTGTCATTCATTCAATCTTTTCGATTATAAAATGAAATCATTTGCAAACCAATTCTCAATCGAGCCATTTTCAAAACACCCTTGTAAGTCGATTGTTCGTAAGCATCGCCATCAACCTAACGCATAAACTTGCACTTTTTGTTGTGGTTTCGTTATTAGGAGCACCCCTAGAGACTAGTATTGATTCTCACCTCTTTCGCAAACCCTTGATCCAACATCAAGTGGTATTTTATTCAAACTTGTAAGTCGAGTGCCTTTTGCCTCTCCATCAACCTCTTTTTCGCAACCAATCAGATTCAATCTATTTCAAACTGCTTTCTTAATCAATTTATGTAAGAAGAAGATTCTTGGAGTCTAGCATTCCTTGGATCTTCGAGTTAATGGCTATTAAGGTGAACACTTTGGATTGTTATTCATTCAACCTTTCATTTTAAAACACATAATCTTTAATAAACATTTTCTTAATCAACTTAAGAAAGAAGGAGATTCTTGGACTCTAGCATTCCTTGGATCTTCGAGTGAATAGATCTCAAGGCACGCCCCTTGGGTTATTGTTCATTCAATCTTTCAAATTCAAAATATTCAACCGCTCTCAAACCTTTTTAATCAGTTCCTGAAAGAACTGAGTTCTTGGAGTCTCGCATTCCTTGGATTCTTGAGTGACAACTCTTTAGGCACGACCCTTGGGTTATTTGTCATTCAATCTTTTGTTTCCAAACCAAACTTCAACAACTTCAATCCCTTCTCTTTTCGTGGTTATATCCATGAACTATAGACGCTCTGATACTTCATTCATTCGAATGTAAGATACGTAGGCACAAGATTGTGATGATCTCGGCGAGCGACCTTTTATTTTTTCATCCGTTTGCGGCTACCTTTTATTTTTTCTACCTTTTCCGTCTTAACCTTTTATTACAATTCTACCCATCTTCCGTTTTCCTTTTTTAAACCTTTCTCGTAGTCGAACTTTAAGCGCTCTGATTTCTCATTCTTGTTCGAATGAGCATACGTAGGCACAAGGGCCCCAATCCTTGTCGAGCATCCAATCCTAAAACCACTCATTTTCCCTTAGCAATTGAATCCTTTTATCTTACCGTTTTGCATTTATTATTGAGAAGAAAACAAACAAGCTTAGGTAATGCTCATCACAATTTGAACTAAGAGGTTCCCTTTGAGTACAACAGACGTGAGGGGTGCTAATACTTTCCCCTTGCGTAACCAACTCCTGAACCCAGAATATGGTTGCGACGACCATCTTATTATCTCTCATAAAGGTTTTCTTGATATTTTTCTTTCCCTCTTTTGGGATAAATAAAGTTCGGTGGCGATTTTGTCGAACCGCATTCTGCGCCTTTCGCGCGAGGGTCCTATTTTGATTTTTCACGGTGCGACAGCTGGTGACCCTATTGG
This sequence comes from Lathyrus sativus, assembly GCA_963859935.3. Lineage (NCBI taxonomy): Eukaryota > Viridiplantae > Streptophyta > Magnoliopsida > Fabales > Fabaceae > Lathyrus > Lathyrus sativus. The sequence continues at coordinate 390,697,784 of OZ012736.1, forward strand.
GGATCAAATTGCTCCATGCAAGAGACAGTCGAGCCTAACTTGGAGATTTGCAAAGAGTGTTATCTTTATTTGTTTGTTTTCTTCTCGTTTATGTATTTGTTCTCTTATTGCTTTCTCTTTTATATGCTCGTTATCATGCTTGTCTGCTGGATTTTGGGATGATATCATAAATAAAGCTCTACGCCCGAGCTTTGGTAAAAGTAGAAGGAATACCTAGTTTAGAATTGGTAGTTGTTGCACCCTAAAATTTGCCCTCACAATACAAGACTTTGTGTTCCAAGAAGGTTCACAAGGTTCACAAAATTCATAATTGGTCAGAAGAGTTGACAATTCCCTCAGACAATGCACCTCCTAAGCAGTGCATCCAAAACTAGGGTTTTGACTTTAATCAGGCTAAATGGACTTCCAAGACTTCAAGTGAGCTTCATAACATCTTATATGTGTATAAGAACCCCCATGTCAAGTTTCAAGACTTTTCTCAAAAGTTTGCTCAGTCAGATGATCAGATAAGTCAAAAGCAGTCAATGCAGTTAAAAGGTCAAACTGAGGTCAACTGTGGTCAAACCAAAGTCAAACTTCATGAATTTTTTTTTGCCAACATCAAAGAGAGGTTGGGTGAGAAATATTATCATAATAACTGTAATACCCCAAATTTTGCCCTAAGATTTGTCGTCGCATTTCATTGCATTTAATCAATTACTAACAAATTTGTGTAGTCGTTTGACTTTTTGCAGGTAAATATCATATGGCATGCATTTTTTTTCTAAAAAGTAAAAATGACACAATTGGCAGGAGGACATGTGTAAGGAGTTATGAGTGTGAGAGGTTGAGAGTTCGAATCTCACCTTTGTCACTTTTTTTTGTTTTTTATTATTTTTACTCTAAATTTTTCTATATTTCATTAAAAAAATAACAAAAATAGTTTTTTATTATTATTTAATTATTATTTTCGTATTTTAATTAAATCATTTTTTAAAATATTATTTTTTTCACTTTTTTCTAAACTATTCATAAAAATATCCAAAAAATCATAAAATAAAAAATATTGAAAAAAATTTTGTTCTTTTTATAATATTTTTTATTTTAGGAATCAATAGGATTATTAGTTTTTATTTTAAGTTTATCTTAATTATTTTAAATTATTTAAATTTTATTTTTTCTTAACTAATTATTTAGTTTGGGCTTTAAAATGGGCTTTAGGGACATTATTGACAATTTGGTGTTAACCCTAATTTGTTTCCTATATATACATGTGTTGCCTTGTTGGAAAAAAGGGAGAATGAAAAAACCTAAGAGAAGTGAGTGCCGTTTGCCGTTATTTAGTTTTCTTCTTCATCCATTACTATTGTTTCTTTTTCTTCATCGTTTATCGTTATTTCTTTTCCTTCATCTATTATTGTTGTTTCTTTTTCTTCATCTTTTACCGTTATTTCTTTTTCTTCATCTATTACCGTTATTTCTTTTTCTTTATCTATTACTGTTACGTTTATATATATATAATTTTTAAATTGTTAGAGTTTATATATATAAGATTTTTGATCGAATTATGTCGATACGATGTTTGTACATTTGTGTGCATGACGCGTGACATTTGTGTTAGTTCGATCTGGTTGCGATGATCGCATTTTTGTGTGAGCAATAATACTATTTTTTGCTTAATTTCTTTTTCTTTGCGATAAATTTTGTTTCGTCCGATTTAGATCTGGTTGCGATGAGCGCATTTCTGCGTTAGCAACATTGTTGGGTTATTTGGCACATTTAAAATTCATTATTGCTTTATTATTATTATTATTATTATTATTATTATTATTATTATTATTATTATTATCATCATTTATTATTATTATCATTATTATCATTATTATTACCATTATTATTATTATTATTGTTATCATTAATTTATTAAAATTTGTTATAATATAAAAATCTGTTTTTTAAAATAAATAACATTAACATCTTTTCCAAATTAATATGAAAACCTATTATTTTTAAGAAAAACTTTTTTTTTAGATAAATTTAAAATAATAACTAAAATCTTTTTTTAAAATAATAACTAGAACCGTTATTTATTTTATTTTATTATTGTTCAATTCAAATTTCATTATCATATTGTATCTGCTCCTCTCATGTAACCTCGCGAACTTAACAATCGCTCTTTAAATCCTGCCTTTAAATTTCTGCTTGCATGGTTTAAATTATGACATTATCTCTCTGTTTGCATGATTCAATTATCTCACGCGTTTACTATTATTTCTGTCACATTGCACACATCCGAAGGTTAGGTCTAACTGTTTGGCCGCCGCGCCAATAGTCCGTAAAACTTCACACATTCAATTTCAAATCCTCAAAACTACAAACTACAAACCCTAATTTTCACAAATGCCTCGCCGCAGGCAAAATTACAATTTTACCCTTAGCATTAGGTCAAAGAGCCGCCGCGCTCATTTTAGGGTTTCCCGCCGTGGAATCCCTAATTTAACCCTAATTACAACTTAACATTTCAACGTAGAGATTTGGAGTTTCTACACTCCACGTAAGCGTGTCCTTAAGATGCGTTTATTCCCCTTGAGACCTTGACCACAGTCAAGAAGTTTCTAACCTCCCTTTTGAGGGGAACTACGATTACTCTGATTCCACTCCCGTAAGGATACGTAGGCACAAGATGCGATGTCTTGCCGAGTAAACTTAGAATTAACCCCCTTTATTATTTATTATTGCTTATTTATATTTTATTTATCTTTGCTATTTAATTATTTTGCTTATTATTTTGTAATTGTTTCTTGGATGTAAAGTTGTTTAATTATTTAATTATTATTATGGTTAGTAATTAGGGAGTGTAACAACATGTATGTAATATTAAAATAAATTTAGATCACTTTTAAATAAAGATAATTAAAATAAACACGTCACACACGTAAGTCGATTTTAATCGCCGTCTCACTTCCTAAGGATATCCCTCAAGTTGCCTACGAATAATGGTTAAGTGGGGTGTATAAAGCAAGTCCCTCAAATAAAAAAATCATCAAAGTCCCTTATGGTTGCCTTTACGAATCAAGTCCCTTTCGAAAAATGATGATGGTTCCTTATATGTGCTTATTACATCCCACAATGGCCTTCAAAGTCAAATTGTCCCTCACATGTCCCTTAACATCCAAAGTAAGGACTACCTACTCCATTATAGTAGGGATAGTCTTACTAAGGAAAGGATAAAGAATAAGAAAGACCTTAAAACATTAGGGTAGGCTACTCCTAGGTGCTTGCTCACTTCAAAACTTTTTCACACTTAAACAAATTTCCAACAAAATTTTCAAACAAGTTTTTTTCACATCCATACACGGATTATTATTAAACTATTCTGAAATTTTTTGCTATTCACACACTACACTTTCAAAACAATTCAAAAGTGAGCTTAAGTACCTAAGAGCCCATGGATAACCATGGATGAAGAGGGTGCTAACACCTTCCCTTTTCATAACCTACCCCCCGGACCCAAAATATTCTCTAAGGTCTTTCCTGTTCTTTTATAACCTTTCCTTATGGATAAAATAAAAGTCGGTGGCGACTCTTGCTATCCGCAACATTGTTTAAAGTCAGTTCTCCCACCGTGTTACAGAACTGGCGACTCTGCTGGGGATTTATTTAAGAGGGGTACCCTTAGGAATTAAGATCACTTCAAATTGTTTGCCTTGTTTGCTTTATTATTATATTGTTGGGGTGCTCTTATGTGTGAAAGGTCCTAACCCGGATCTAGTGTACCTTAGGTAAATGGCAATAGACCAAGGAAACTGTACGACGTATATCGATACGGTTGATCTGGTGGCCATAGTTAGTGCGACTTCTTGGTTGGTGCTTATATTCCTTAAGTCAAGTTGAGGATAATATTGAGGCTGCCATATGTTGTCAATGCACTAACTGACTTTTAGAACCCTAGTTAACTCATCTTGGCCTTTAGAAAGTAGTGAGGTAACCGGCTTTGGTGCAGACTGAAGTTGGTTGACACTCGATACTACGCTCATTGAGATCTTAAACTTGGAGGGTTTTGGTTGGCAAGTAAGTTGCCTTCTGAACAACCACCCTTGTGAAGGATCAATGATATTGAGATCCCTTAGAACCTGGTTACTTTTGTAGGACAGGATAAACCATCTAACTTCAGGGGAGGGTACTTGCCTTTGAACCTCATGCAAGCCTTTAAACCTAGGGCCATGGTGTGACTTGTTTGTGTGTGCCACATGTTTGTGATTGAGCATGACATCATGACATCATCATGCATCATAAGCATATCATTTTCCCTAACCATTTCAAGGACCAAAGGATTTATCTTTGTTCTTTGTTGCAGGTCATGGCTTCTGCTCGTAGAAACACCATCAGGATCAACTTTGTAGAGATACCTGCTAAGCTCAAGGAGTTGGTTTCCCTAGTGCCTGATCATTCCCAGTTCAACAAGAGACATGGTCACTTATTGGATCTAGTTACTTCAAGGTTCAGTGAAGACATGATGAGTGTGTTGTTTCAGTTCTTTGACCCTAAGCACCATTGCTTTACATTTCCTGATTATCAGCTGGTTCCAACCATGGAGGAGTTCTCTAAACTTCTGGGTATACCTGTTCTTGATCAAAAGCCATTCACAGGCTTAGAGAAGGAGCTTAAACCAGAAGTTATTGCTGCAGCTCTACATCTGAAGAAGTCTGACATTGTTCTAGAGACGAGAAGTGGAGTTAAAGGTATTCTTGCCAAGGTATTAGTGGATAAAGCTCAAATGTTCTTGAAGGCTATGAGCTACGATGCTTTTGAGGAGATCTTAGCCTTATTGATTTATGGCTTAGTGTTGTTCCCCAATCCTGATCAGTTCATAGACGTTCATGCCATCAACATATTCCTGAGTCACAATCCAGTGCCTACCTTACTTGGAGACATCCTACATTCTCTTCACACCCGTACTACAAGGGCAAGAGGAACTTTGATGTGCTGCATACCTTTACTTTCTAGGTGGTTTATTTCTCACCTTCCTCGCTCAGTAATGAAGAATGAGCAAGGGTTCAGATGGTCCAAGAGGATCATGTCACTTTCTCACTCAGACATCCATTGGTGCTCCAGATCTATGGAGAATGTCACCATCATTGACCGTTGTGGGGAGTTTCCTAATGTGCCACTTCTAGGCATAAGAGGAGGCATCACCTACAACCCATCTCTAGCTTTACGACAGTTTGGTTACGCCCGGAGCGATGGTCCACATGACATGTTGATTCAGGGCATTGTGTTTGACTACGACAACGATCTTCAGGGTTACCGTCAGAGATTCATACAAGCTTGGGGAAAGGTAAACAGGATTGACAGCAAGACACTGGAGCCTAAGTACACTATTCCTATGGAGGCTTATCTCAGATGGGTACGATCTCGTGCTCAGACACTCATGATGCCATATCCTGTCGTCCTACCAGTTACCATGGAACCTGTTGCTGAAGGAGACACAGCTTATACCATCCTTCACCCAGACATGCCTACTGATATGGAAGACTTGCAGAGATCATGGATCCAACTGAAAGAGCAAAGGGATACTTTCGAGGCTCATTACAAAGCAAGCCAAGCAAGGATCCTAGAGCTAACAAAGCTACTTCATGAGGAACGAAACCTCAACTCATACCTCAACACAAAGAGGAAACGTCCATGGGAGACTTAAAACCCCATCTTTTGTACTTATTTCGTTTTCATTTTTTGTAAGCCTAAAAGGCAAAACAAGTTATTACTAATAAAAAGTTACTTTCTTGTTTGTTTAAGCAAATTTAAATCCTGCGGTCCTTGAAAACATTGCATATGCATTCCCATATCATTGCATCACAGGTTTATAATTGTGCACATGTTTCTCATCTCCTCGCTGTTTATTTCAGCAATGGCTCTTGAACAATCAGTTAAGGATCTCCAGGCACAGAATGCACAGTTCCAAGAGCTGATCCTGAACCTATCCAAGGGGCAGGATGAATTGAAGACACTGCTGGCCAAGAAGACTAAGAAGGCTAGAAGGTCTGCTGGGTTGCTCAACATGGGAAGAAGGTTCAAAGGTCCTGTCAAGACCAAGGAACATGTTGAAGACTATGAATCTGAAGAATCTGAGCAGGAGAGAGGCAGTCTCCACAACACTATGGGGGACTCTGATTCTGAGGCTAACTACTACCATGAGCCTAACGAAGACAAATTCAAGATGCTGGTGGATAGAATGGATGCTATGGAATTACAGAAATCATCTGGGCTGGATTTTGAGGATTTGAGCTTGATATCTGGGGTGGTCATACCCATTGGGTTCAAAGTTCCTACATTTGTTGTCTATGATGGGGTCTCTTGTCCCAAATTGCATCTGAGGTCTTATGTCAGAAGAATGCAACCCCACACTGCTGATAAAAAGTTGTGGATCCATTTCTTTCAAGAGAGTTTATCTGGAGCTCAGCTAGAGTGGTATTATCAGTTGGAGAGTGTCAACATCAGAGATTGGAATGACCTTGCTGAAGCTTTCTACAAGCAGTATCAATACAATGCTGACTTAGCCCCCACTCGCATGCAGCTTCAAAGCATGTCTATGGGTGCCAAAGAAAGCTTTAAGGAGTATGCTCAGAAGTGGAGAGACTTAGCTGGAAGAGTTCAACCCCCTTTGACTGATAGGGAGTTGGTTGATATGTTCATGTGTACGCTGAATGGTCCGTTTTACAGTCATCTCATTGGAAGCTCATCATCTGGCTTCACTGAGTTGATCATGACAGGAGAGCGAGTAGAGAATGGTATCAAGAGTGGTAAGATCCAAGTGGGCACTTCTTCATCAGGTGCTGCAAAGAAGCCTCCCACTGGGAAGAAAGAATCTAATGCTGTGTATGGTCAGCCTGATCGTAACAGAAGGCATCAGTCTGTTAGTGCAGTTCATATTTCAAATCCAACTCCTGCAACAACAGAGCAGCCTCAAGGCAACCAACAGAGGGCTAGAAGACAGTTCACGAAGATCAACATGTCAATGGCTCAGGCATTGCAACACTTGTTGAAAGCTGAACTTATTACCCTGAGGGAGGCCCCTCAGAATCCCAATGTTACCTCTCCCAAGTACAATCCCAATGCACGATGTGCATATCATTCAAACTGTCCAGGACATGATACTAATAACTGCTGGGTCTTGAAGAACAAAATTCAGGATATGATTGATGCTGGAGAAATTGAGTTTGATCCACCAGGTACTCCAAATGTGATTACAGCTCCAATGCCAAATCACGAGAAGACTGTCAACGCCATTGATGAAGATATTGATGAAGATCTGCATGTCTATTCAGTTATGGAGTTGAGCACACCATTGTCTGTTATCAAAAAGAGGTTAGTACAAGCTGGGATCTTTCCAGGTTGTCATGAAGATTGTCTATATTGTACCTATAAGCCGGATAGTTGCTTCATTTTGAGAGATGGGATTCAACGTCTCATGGATAAATATACTATAGTGTTTGAAAGAAGACCAGCATCTGTAGAAAGTATGGTGGATCATCTGACTCAGGGTAAGAAGATTGAAGAGGTTGACATGGTTGACAAAGTACCACTAAGAATCACTTCAAAGGGTCCCATTAAAATCACTCATCAGGGCCCAATCAAGATTACTGCTGAAGGTCCTGTGAAAGTTGTCGCTGAAGCCAAAGTAGCTCCGCTGATCATTACCACTCCTGGTCCTATTTCTTATACATCTGACAAAGCTGTGCCTTGGCACTATGGGTCTGATGTTTACATCCATGGTGTCAAGCAGGAGCCTTTACCTGATATGCCTGTTGACATTGATAATATTGCTGGAGCTAGCAAGATCACTCGTAGTGGAAGAGTCTTCTCTCCTCCAGTTGCTTCTAAGAGTGCAGTTACTCCTGCTGTTACTTCCACCACTGATGCTCGGGGCAAGGGTCCTGTTATTGAGCCTGTATCTACTGATGTGCCAGCTGCTGATGACCTCTCTAAGCAGATGGAAGAAGTATTGAAAATCATTCGCAAGAGTGATTATGATATTGTTGATCAGCTGGGGCATACTCCCTCAAAGATTTCTATGCTCTCCCTGTTATTATGTTCTGAGGCTCATGCCAAGTCATTGATCAAGTTTCTAAAGATGGCTCATGTACCCAGTGCAATTTCTGTGGACCAGTTTGAGAATTGTGTTGCGCACCTGACCTATGACAACGGGTTAGGATTTTCTGATGCTGACTTGACCCCGGCCAAGAGGGATCATAACAGGGCCTTGCATATTTCAATTGAATGCAGGGGCACTACCCTGTCTCATGTGCTGATAGACAATGGTTCCTCTCTGAATGTGTTGCCTAAGGAAGTCCTGAACAAGCTGAGTCCTGAAGATACGGTATTGAAGCCCAGTAATATTGTGGTAAAGGCTTTTGATGGTTCTAGAAGAGTAGTGCATGGGGAAATTGATCTTCCAATCAAGGTTGGCTCTCAGGTGTTTACTGCTACATTCTATGTGATGGATATTCGTCCTTCGTACTCATGTCTGCTTGGTCGTCCCTGGATCCATGGGGCAGGTGCTGTGACCTCCACATTACATCAAAAGTTGAGATATCCGGTGAATGGAAAAGTTGTTACTGTCTTTGGAGAGGAAGAATACTTTGTCAGCCATGTAAACACTTTCAAGTATCTGGAAGTAGAAGGTGAATACATTGAAACTCCATGTCAGTCATTTGAAGTGGTTCCCTGGGCTGTTAAGGATTGTGTGACTCCTCCTGCTGTGAAGAAGGTTCCTGTGGTCATCAGAAACCCTCCAACAATGGCAATGGCCTCCCTCAATGATGCAAAAGCTGTGGTGGAAGAAGAGTCCCAGAAGGCTGTTCGTCGTGCTCGTGCTGTTCGTATCACCAATCAAGGGGTTATCAATGCTGTGGGAGATCAAGATGAAGACTACAACTTGGAGGCATGGATTTTTCCTACTGTGGGTGCTGGACTCAATAATTGGACAGCTGAAGATGTTATCCCTATCTCCTTTAGTCAGGAGTAAATACTATTACTGTGTTATGTTTTTAAATTTATAATTTCTGGAACAATTAAAACTTTCAAGCCATGTGCCTTACCCGGGGCACAATGGTGTGCTTGTTACGGGTTGTCATTTCATTTGCATACTTCATTCAATAAAATCAGTGGACGTTTCGTTTTCGTAAATATTGTGTTCCTTGTCTTTCTTTTTCTTTTATTTTTGCTTTATCAGCTATGTGTTCTTACACACACCCACGTCACTAAAATGCAGATCCTCATCCACTCTGGATCCAGTTGATAACAGTTCTACTATTGCCAATTACAATTTCGAGAATCCGATCTATCAAACTGAAGACGGAAACGAGGACGATTGTGAAATACCTGTAGAGCTTGCTAGGTTGTTACAACAAGAAGAGAAAGCTATACGAGAGATGCCAGCTCCCCGTACTGAGAAGGAGGTTAGAGGTTTCTTGGGACGATTGAACTACATTGCAAGATTTATTTCCCAATTAACTACCATCTGTGAGCCAATCTTCAAGTTGTTGAAGAAAGATCAGGTGATGGAATGGAATGATGAGTGCCAGACTGCCTTTGATGAAATCAAGAGATATTTGCTAGAACCTCCAATTTTAATGCCACCAGTTGATTATGTATTTAACAGTATTAGACAACTCAATGGGGTGTGTATTGGGGCAACATGACGAGTCTGGTCGAAAAGAGCAGGCAATATACTACCTTAGCAAAAAGTTTACCGACTGTGAAACAAGATACTCACTGCTCGAGAAAACTTGCTGCGCTTTGGCATGGGCTGCTCGCCGACTAAGACAGTATATGTTGACCCATACTACCTTGTTGATTTCGAAGATGGATCCAATCAAGTACATATTTAAGAAACCTGCTCTCTCCGGAAGAATTGCAAGATGGCAAATGATTTTGACGGAATATGATATACAGTATACTACTCAGAAGGCCATTAAGGGGAGTGTTGTTGCTGATCATTTGGCTCATCAAGCAGTAGATGATTACCAGTCAATGAATTTTGAGTTCCCTGATGAAGACATTATGTCTGTTACCAAAGAACCTGGACAATATGACAGACCTGAACAAGGATCCCGATGGACTATGGTTTTTGATGGTGCCTCCAATGCACATGGTAATGGTGTTAGTGTTGTGATTAGCTCCCCTGAAGGTTGTCATACCCCGATTACTGCCAGACTTTGTTTCTATTGTACCAATAACATGGCTGAGTATGAGGCATGTATCATGGGTATGCAAGTTGCTATTGATATGAAGATTCAGTTCCTTGAGGTGTATGGAGATTCAGCTCTGGTAGTAAGTCAGATTAAAGGAGATTGGGATACAAAGCATGATAATCTCATTCCTTACAGAGAACATGTGTTGTCTTTGATCCCACATTTCAAAGAGATTACTTTTGGACATATTCCACGAAGAGAGAATCAGTTGGCAGACGCATTGGCCACCATGGCATCTATGTTTGAGATCAGCTGGGATGATGAAGCTCCCAAGATTACCATTGATAGATTTGAGAAGCCTGCATACTGCAATGAGATTGACACTGAAAGGGCAAGTGGACTCCAACATATGAGGGACCATTTGTAGTCAAGACAGTGTTCTCAGGAGGTGCCATGATACTGACTACAATGGATGGTGAAGACTTCCCACAACCTGTAAACGCAGACATAGTTAAAAAATACTACGCATAAAAAGAGACCCGCTAGGTTGACAGGCCTAGGCAAAAATAAGGGCATCCCGGCAAACCAAAAGGGTTTGGGCAAAAATTAGGGATATATATATAAAAAGATGTACACCCGGCAAGTCGAAAACCTGAAAAGGCGGCTTGGGCAAAAAAGGGTATCCCGGTGGATTGAAAACCTGAAAGGGCAATCCAGGCAAAAGTTAGGGATTAAAGCGTATGACTATGTCTCGTTTGGATCACTCATGAAACTGCAACCAGTTGTACTACTCACTCAAGCTCAAACAGATGAAGCTCAATCCAATCGTTTCCGTCTCAACAGCAAGAAGATGAGATACTTGAGTGGCAATAGTAGAATTGAAACTCAATAGGATTATTTCCCACATAGCTGATTCTTTTTGTAAAGCTTCATGACAAAATTCTCTTACTAGGGTTTATGTCTCCTTGTACAAACTTACCCGTGTATGGGTCACTTTTGATATAAATAAATTCCATCTTTTGAATCCAGATTCACTTTTACCCTATTTACATAAGCGAAACTTCCATTGGTTGTGTTTGAATGTATGTATGCCTTTGAATATGATTGATGTTTACCAGAAACGCATGTATGCTTTTAATATGATTGATGTTTACCAGAAATGCATGAAAATGCAGTAATAGTATTTACTAAGGACGAACGAGGGAAGGATTTCAACGAAGCTTCGCCGGTTCATCTTTACAAGACAGTTACAAACCATCAGTAGGACTAATCCATTTTCACAAAGTCTAATCTCCCCTGGAATTTATATCCATCTCTTTTATCCTCATACGGATATACGGGAAATTACTTTCCAATAAGGGCACGATGAACGAAGACGGGATGTTATACTTATCCTACTATCAAACGAAAACGAAGGTTATCTATACCCTACTATCCCCAACAACGGGAGGTTATCTATACCTTGTTGTCCCCAACAACGGGAGGTTATCTATACCTTGTTATCCCCAGCAGACGGAGGGTTATATATTCTTCAACAACGAATCGGGATTTATTTTCCTTGGCCAGCAGTTGTTATACAAGGATATCCAGACACTTCCAGCAGTGTCATAGCATACATACATCATTTACATCATACCATAACATATATGTCTATAGTACATTACCTAAGTGCATCATGTCATACATGCATACATAAAGCATAAACTAATGTTGTTATACAGAATGCTACCTTGTTTTCAGGTTAATTATCCAACAAACAATCTTATGATCTTTGGGACTGCTTTATTGTAACCTCAGGGTTACTTTATCCTCCTGATGAGCTTCTTATTACTTTGGGACTGCTTTATTGTAACCTCAGGGTTATTTTATCCTCCTGATAGCCTCTCATGACTTCAAGACTGCTTTAGAGCTACTGATTGCTCTATCCTCCTGAAATCATCCTATTACTTCAAGACTGCTTTAGAGCTATTCATTGCTCTATCCTCATGAGGTCATATTACTACTTCAAGACTGCTTTAGAGCTATTCATTGCTCTATCCTCCTGAAGCCATCTAATTATTTCAAGACTGCTTTAGAGTTATCCATTGCTCTATCCTCCTGAAATTACATTATTATTTCAAGACTGCTTTAGAGCTATCCATTGCTCTATCCTCCTGAAATCATTACTTCAAGACTGCTTTAGAGCTATTGATTGCTCTATCCTCCTGAAGACATATCACATTATCATTTCAAGACTGCTTTAGAGCTGTTGATTTCTCTATCCTACTGAAGCCATTCTATTACTTCAAGACTGCTTTAGAGCTATTGATTGCTCTATCCTCCTGAAGCCATTATTACTTCAAGACTGCTTTAGAGCTATTGATTGCTCTATCCTCCTGAGGTCAGATTTATCACTTCAAGACTGCTTTAGGGTTATCATTATTGATTGCTCTATCCTCATGAAGACATGCTGTTACATCAGTATTACTCCAGACTCCTGACAGTTCTCATTATACTACTGAAGAACTTTCCCCTAGTGGCATCTTTAAGCCCACTCAATCATGTTCAACCAACCATCAATATCACTCCATGCACTGGTGAGTGCAAATTTTTGGGCTTTTGTGTTCAATCCCCTTCAACCTTCCAGGTTACGACTGGCAAATATACCAATCTAACCCCTCAGGTTTCAGAAAATTGAACAGGGGCAGCTGTTGCACCCCAAAATTTGCCCTCACAATACAAGACTTTGTGTTCCAAGAAGGTTCACAAGGTTCACAAAATTCATAATTGGTCAGAAGAGTTGACAATTCCCTCAGACAATGCACCTCCTAAGCAGTGCATCCAAAACTAGGGTTTTGACTTTAATCAGGCTAAATGGACTTCCAAGACTTCAAGTGAGCTTCATAACATCTTATATGTGTATAAGAACCCCCATGTCAAGTTTCAAGACTTTTCTCAAAAGTTTGCTCAGTCAGATGATCAGATAAGTCAAAAGCAGTCAATGCAGTTAAAAGGTCAAACTGAGGTCAACTGTGGTCAAACCAAAGTCAAACTTCATGATTTTTTTTTGCCAACATCAAAGAGAGGTTGGGTGAGAAATATTATCATAATAACTGTAATACCCCAAATTTTGCCCTAAGATTTGTCGTCGCATTTCATTGCATTTAATCAATTACTAACAAATTTGTGTAGTCGTTTGACTTTTTGCAGGTAAATATCATATGGCATGCATTTTTTTTCTAAAAAGTAAAAATGGCACAATTGGCAGGAGGACATGTGTAAGGAGTTATGAGTGTGAGAGGTTGAGAGTTCGAATCTCACCTTTGTCACTTTTTTTTGTTTTTTATTATTTTTACTCTAAATTTTTCTATATTTCATTAAAAAAATAACAAAAATAGTTTTTTATTATTATTTAATTATTATTTTCGTATTTTAATTAAATCATTTTTTAAAATATTATTTTTTTCACTTTTTTCTAAACTATTCATAAAAATATCCAAAAAATCATAAAATAAAAAATATTGAAAAAAATTTTGTTCTTTTTATAATATTTTTTATTTTAGGAATCAATAGGATTATTAGTTTTTATTTTAAGTTTATCTTAATTATTTTAAATTATTTAAATTTTATTTTTTCTTAACTAATTATTTAGTTTGGGCTTTAAAATGGGCTTTAGGGACATTATTGACAATTTGGTGTTAACCCTAATTTGTTCCCTATATATACATGTGTTGCCTTGTTGGAAAAAAGGGAGAATGAAAAAACCTAAGAGAAGTGAGTGTCGTTTGCCGTTATTTAGTTTTCTTCTTCATCCATTACTATTGTTTCTTTTTCTTCATCGTTTATCGTTATTTCTTTTCCTTCATCTATTATTGTTGTTTCTTTTTCTTCATCTTTTACCGTTATTTCTTTTTCTTCATCTATTACCGTTATTTCTTTTTCTTTATCTATTACTGTTACGTTTATATATATATAATTTTTAAATTGTTAGAGTTTATATATATAAGATTTTTGATCGAATTATGTCGATACGATGTTTGTACATTTGTGTGCATGACGCGTGACATTTGTGTTAGTTCGATCTGGTTGCGATGATCGCATTTTTGTGTGAGCAATAATACTATTTTTTGCTTAATTTCTTTTTCTTTGCGATAAATTTTGTTTCGTCCGATTTAGATCTGGTTGCGATGAGCGCATTTCTGCGTTAGCAACATTGTTGGGTTATTTGGCACATTTAAAATTCATTATTGCTTTATTATTATTATTATTATTATTATTATTATTATTATTATTATTATTATTATTATTATTATTATTATCATCATTTATTATTATTATCATTATTATCATTATTATTACCATTATTATTATTATTATTATTGTTATCATTAATTTATTAAAATTTGTTATAATATAAAAATCTGTTTTTTAAAATAAATAACATTAACATCTTTTCCAAATTAATATGAAAACCTATTATTTTTAAGAAAAACTTTTTTTTTAGATAAATTTAAAATAATAACTAAAATCTTTTTTTAAAATAATAACTAGAACCGTTATTTATTTTATTTTATTATTGTTCAATTCAAATTTCATTATCATATTGTATCTGCTCCTCTCATGTAACCTCGCGAACTTAACAATCGCTCTTTAAATCCTGCCTTTAAATTTCTGCTTGCATGGTTTAAATTATGACATTATCTCTCTGTTTGCATGATTCAATTATCTCACGCGTTTACTATTATTTCTGTCACATTGCACACATCCGAAGGTTAGGTCTAACTGTTTGGCCGCCGCGCCAATAGTCCGTAAAACTTCACACATTCAATTTCAAATCCTCAAAACTACAAACTACAAACCCTAATTTTCACAAATGCCTCGCCGCAGGCAAAATTACAATTTTACCCTTAGCATTAGGTCAAAGAGCCGCCGCGCTCATTTTAGGGTTTCCCGCCGTGGAATCCCTAATTTAACCCTAATTACAACTTAACATTTCAACGTAGAGATTTGGAGTTTCTACACTCCACGTAAGCGTGTCCTTAAGATGCGTTTATTCCCCTTGAGACCTTGACCACAGTCAAGAAGTTTCTAACCTCCCTTTTGAGGGGAACTACGATTACTCTGATTCCACTCCCGTAAGGATACGTAGGCACAAGATGCGATGTCTTGCCGAGTAAACTTAGAATTAACCCCCTTTATTATTTATTATTGCTTATTTATATTTTATTTATCTTTGCTATTTAATTATTTTGCTTATTATTTTGTAATTGTTTCTTGGATGTAAAGTTGTTTAATTATTTAATTATTATTATGGTTAGTAATTAGGGAGTGTAACAACATGTATGTAATATTAAAATAAATTTAGATCACTTTTAAATAAAGATAATTAAAATAAACACGTCACACACGTAAGTCGATTTTAATCGCCGTCTCACTTCCTAAGGATATCCCTCAAGTTGCCTACGAATAATGGTTAAGTGGGGTGTATAAAGCAAGTCCCTCAAATAAAAAAATCATCAAAGTCCCTTATGGTTGCCTTTACGAATCAAGTCCCTTTCGAAAAATGATGATGGTTCCTTATATGTGCTTATTACATCCCACAATGGCCTTCAAAGTCAAATTGTCCCTCACATGTCCCTTAACATCCAAAGTAAGGACTACCTACTCCATTATAGTAGGGATAGTCTTACTAAGGAAAGGATAAAGAATAAGAAAGACCTTAAAACATTAGGGTAGGCTACTCCTAGGTGCTTGCTCACTTCAAAACTTTTTCACACTTAAACAAATTTCCAACAAAATTTTCAAACAAGTTTTTTTCACATCCATACACGGATTATTATTAAACTATTCTGAAATTTTTTGCTATTCACACACTACACTTTCAAAACAATTCAAAAGTGAGCTTAAGTACCTAAGAGCCCATGGATAACCATGGATGAAGAGGGTGCTAACACCTTCCCTTTTCATAACCTACCCCCCGGACCCAAAATATTCTCTAAGGTCTTTCCTGTTCTTTTATAACCTTTCCTTATGGATAAAATAAAAGTCGGTGGCGACTCTTGCTATCCGCAACATTGTTTAAAGTCAGTTCTCCCACCGTGTTACAGTAGTCGAGTAGTGTTAGTCCTCAAGGACTCGCTCCTTGTGTGCCTAGCAGGAAAGCTCCCCTAGAGGAGACCTATTCGTAGATCTTGTTGTAACACAGCTAGCCTGTTGCACGACTTGATTCATGAAGGGTCTATGATTCCGGGAACCTTGTAGCACCAGTTCTATATTGGTGGTCATGTAGTGTTAGTCTCCAAGGACTCACTCCTTGTGTGCCTAGCATGAGGACCTCGCTTAGGAGAGAGCTTGTTTCCATTATCATCGTAATGCAGCTAGCCTGTTGCGTGACGTTGATGTGATTAGTATCCATGATCATGGGAACCTTATCCGTTAATGTAGAAACCATCTCGTGAATGGGTTTATGGGTAAAGAATCTAGATCTTCCTGTATAGAGCCTACCTGTAAGGTTCCTTTGATCAGAGACTATGGTTATTTACCTATTGTTGTGACCAACCTCAGGATGGATTGAACGTGTGACCCTGGATCTTGTATCTTGCATTGCATCCTGCATACATGTCATTGTATTGCATTGCATCAGTTATGCATCTTGCATTTCATTTCAACAGCAGAATCTCATTACTCCTTCCTCCCTCTCTAGTAAATAAAGTTAATTCCTCGACATCAGTATGCAACTCGAGCCAACATTAAATGACTGATGAAGCAAATTCAACAAGAACAAGCCGCTTTCAGAGAGGATTTGGACTCTCTCAAAGGAAAGATTGATCAGATTCTTGAAGCCATCACTACGGCCAGAAAGGAAGAAGAACTGCGTGAAGCTGCTGCTGCCCACAACAACGTTTATGTGCAAGGATATACCTCAAGGCTCACAATTTATGTTCCCAACCCTATCACCTATGGGATACCGATGAACTTCACTGTCACAGTTAAAGGAGAGCCACTTCTCAACCACTCCTAACACCTAGAGTTACTGTTGGAGCCATCCCGCAAGCCCAACCTGCTGTCATTCAGATCCCCAATCCTCATGCTGAAGAGAATCTGCAAGATCAATATGACGATATGCAAAACTATCATGCTGCTATTCCAATTGCCAATCTTGTTGCTGCTCAAGATTTTGAAGCTATCAAGATTTGTCGTGATCTCGTTGAGAAACCTCGAGTCATGGGGGGGGGGGGTACAACTCAACTTCTCTTAATGCTATAGAAATGTGCTTGGTTCCAAATGTCGTCATTCCTCCAAAGTTTAAGGTGCCAGAATTATCGAAGTATAAGGGTTTTGGTTGTATCAACATTCATCTGAAGATGTACTATTGCAAGATGGCTGCCTATTCCAGAGATGAAAAGTTGATGATCCATTTCTTCCAAGATAGCTTGTCTAGAGCATCACTCGAGTGGTATATGCAATTGTAGTATAGTCATGTGCGCACTTGGGCTGAGCTAGAGGATGCGTTTGTTAAGTAATACAAATACAACACTAGCCTTGCTCCAAACCATACTCAATTTCAGAGTATGGCTCAAAAGGAAAATGAATCCTTTAAGGAGTACGCACAATGTTAGAGAGAGCTAGCTGCAAGGGTGCATCCATATCTTGTTGATCGTGAATTGATTGACATCTTCATGGGTACTTTACAAGGCCAATATTATGAGAAGCTGATTGGTAGTGTTTCTGTTGGATTGTATGACTTGGTGTTCGTCGGTGAGAGGATTGAATAAGGTTTAAAAAGTGGAAAGATCTGTTAGAACACAGATTGGTTCTTAATATATCTCAATGATTTGATGATAACAATAATGAAATTTTGTATGGAGAAAATATATACTCTAATTTTGTTCAAGTGTTTTTGTTTCATATAACATAATAAATATTCCTCTAAACGTTAAGCTACAACACGCAAAAGACTCTGAGTGTTTGGTAAAAAGCGTAGATACAGAAGACTTTGAGCGTAGAGTATAAAGTGAAGATTCAGAAGAATTTGAGCGTACTAAACTCAACGCTGCAATTGCAGAGGATCTGAGAATCAAAACACATAAGGCTCTGAAACGTTAGTAACAAAGTGATACATTTGGATAACACGGATAACACGTAAGAGCGAAGATCTACTCTGATCTAAAGCGCTCCTCTGGATGAATAGTTTGTTAAAACAATCACGCTAGCACTAAGCTGCAGAACTCTGGAAGAGAGTTACTCTGATAAGAAGAAAATGGAACATCATCAAAGGATCTGATGCAAGAAATATTTTCATATTCGTTCATTTAAAAAGATGTTGATCAAGAAAGATTCGTTGCCAAATTCATTGTCTACATCCAACGACACTATTCCTCTTTTGTGTATGGGACAGGATTTCAGAACAAAAAGAATATCTATGAACATTCCTCTCCTGGAAAGAAATAGTCAAAGAAGACAAAAAAGAATCTGCACGCTATTTGAGAAATGGGTGTGAAGTATTTAAACAAGTCTTCAACACCAATTCAAAAACATATACAACATTATTCTACAACGAACATACTGCTTTGCTGAAAAGAAAATCCTACTTTGCTATCACTTCCAAGTCAACTTCATATTAGCAAATAGAAAGTTTCATTGATCTTCATTTGTGTTAAATCACTATTGTGAAAACGCTTTTCTAAGAAGCACTTAAACACACTTTATTGTATTACTTTGTAAAAGATCCTTGAGAGACCAAGTTGTGGTTAGTATTCTCGAGAAGACTCAGACAAATTTGTCTTAGTGAAAAGATTGTAATCAGTTTTTGATTATTGGATTAAGTCCTCTTTTGAAAGAGGCAAAATCACCTTGGTCGGGTGGACTGGAGTAGTTTGAGTTCAAATGAACCAGTATAAAAATACCTGTTATTTTTATTGCCTTATTTGTTTTTGAAAACCCTTATTCAACCCCCCATTCTCAATGTTTTCCTTCCTTCAGTTGGCATCAGAGCATGGTTCTGAGTGCTATCACTTAACAGTGACAGAGAAAAGATCCGGTTGGAAAACTCTTTGATTTACTATGGCTGAATCTTCAAACAACGCTAACGCTGGGTTGAACAACAAATATGAAGAGAAAGACAGAATCAACACAAACCCTCTTATGTTTGATGGAGAAAAACTCGATTACTGAAAGGACAGAATCGAAAGCTTCTTTCTTGGCTATGATGCTGATCTCTGGGATATAGTCATCGATGGATATACTCATCCCACTAATGGTGAAGATAAAAAGATTGATAGAAAATCAATGAATGATCAACAAAAGAAAGACTTCAGGAATCACCACAAGGCAAGGAAAATTCTGCTGAATGCTATATCTCATACTGAATATGAGAAAATCACTAATAGAGATACATCGCATGACATGTTTGAGTCCTTGAAGATGACACATGAGGGAAACAAGCAGGTGAAAGAAACGAAGGCTCTAGCGCTGATTCAAAAGTATGAAGCCTTCAAGATGGAGGAAGATGAATCTGTGGAAACCATATTTTCTAGATTCCAGATTCCGACTGCTGGATTGAAAGTTCTTGACAAAGGCTACTCCATTTCTGATCATGTAAAGAAGATAGTCAGAAGTTTACCAAAGAGGTGGAGACCTATGGTCACAACATTAAAGCTCTCAAAAGATATGAACAAAATCACTCTAAAGGAACTCATCAGTTCTTTAAGAAGCCATGAGATAGATCTTGAAGAAGATGAGCCTCAAAAGAAAGGTAAGTCCATAACTTTAAAATCTAACAAAAAATCTGAAACTAAAGCTTTTCAGGTACTAGAAGAAAGCTCTAGAGATTCTTCATCAGATGAAGACAAACTATCTTTACTATCCAGAAGAATAAATCAACTCTGGAAGCACAAGGAAAAGAAGTTCAGAAAATTTAAAAGACCAGAACACCGTGGAAAATCCTCTGGTCACAGAAGATCTAGAAAAAAGGAAGTAGTGTGCTATGAATGCAAAGAGCCAGGACACTACAAGAATGATTGTCCCAAACTTCAAAAGGATAAACCCAAGAAGAAGTTTGAGAAGAAAAAGAAAGTCCTGATGGCTACTTGGGATGACTCAGATTCTTCTGAAGCCTCGTCAGAGTCTGAAGACGAATGTGCAAACGTTGCACTAATGGCTGACATAGAGGAGCATGAAGAATCATCTGAATCTGGATCAGAATCAGATTCAGAAGAGGTACTTGCTGATCTCACTAGAGCTGAGTTAATTGAAAGCTTATCTGAAATATGTGAAAACTATAGTAAGATCAGACTCAAATACAAGAAGCTGCAAAGCATTCTTGCATCTGAGACTGGTCAGCTGAAATCAGAAATTGTTGAGCTGAAAGAAAATAATTTTCAAATTCAAATTAAATTGGAAAAAGCTCAACAAAAATCTGAAATAGATACTACGTCTAGCTCTAAAAATATTTTAGAAGAGTATGACCATAGTTTTCAAAGGTTCATGTCCAGAAGCATAGACATAAGCAAAATGGCTTCTATGATCTATGGTGTGAGCAGGAACAACAGAAAAGGGATTGGATATGAATCATCTTCTAGGAAGGAATCAAATCCAAAACCTGTTGATGAGTTAATTATCAATTATACTCCTCTGTATTCTCATTTTAAATTTGGTCACCCATATGACATAAAGTACACACGTTCAAATCAGAACACCACAATTTTTAATAAACCTAAGCTGCATCAGAACTCAACTACTTTTAATGGACATAAGTTTAGGCAGAACTTCAGAATAACTAACTCCAGAGGATCCAAAAATATATGGGTACCTAAGGATAAAATAATTTATGTTGCAGATGTCCTTAGCAGCAAGGTTGAGACACCAGTCCTGGTACCTGGACTCTGGATGCTCACGACACATGACGAGAAGAAGGTCTATGTTCCAAAGTCTGGAACTTAGATCTGGTGGAGACATGAAGTTTGGAGAAAACCAAAAGGGCAAGATCATTGGCTCTAGAACAGTTGGTAATGGTAACCTCCTTTCTATCTCAAATGTTCTGCTTATAAAAGGATTAACTCATAACTTGTTGTCCATAAGTCAATTAAGTGACAATGGTTATGATATTATTTTTAATAAAAATGTTGCAAAGCTGTTAGTCAGAAAGATGGATCAATCCTCTTTAATGGTAAAAGAAAGAACAACATTTATAAAATAAAACTTTCAGAATTCAAAAGTCAAAAGGTTAAATGTCTTATGTCTATTAATGATGAGAAATGGGTCTGGCATAGAAGACTGAGACATGTTAGCATGAGACATATATCTCAGATTAACAAGTTCAATATGGTCAGAGGACTTCCTAAGTTGAAGTTCAACTCAGATGCTCTTTGTGAAGCATGTCAGAAAGGCAAAATTTCAAAATCCACTTTCAAACCAAAGAATGTTGTTTCTACTTCTAGACCATTAGAGCTTCTGCACATTGATCTGTTTGGACCAGTGAAAACTGCATCCATCAGAGGCAAGAAGTATGGGCTTGTCATTGTTGATGACTACAACAGATGGACATGGGTAAAATTCCTAAAGCACAAGGATGAGTCTCACTCTGTATTTTTTGATTTCTGCAATCAAGTCCAAAATGAAAAGAAATTTAATATTGTCAAAGTCATAAGTGATCATGGTGGTGAATTTGAAAATAAATCTTTTGAAAAATATTTTAAGGAAAATGGCATTGCACATGATTTCTCTTGTCCTAGAACTCCTCAACAGAATGGAGTTATAGAACAAAAGAATAGAACATTGCAAGAAATGGCCAGAACCACGATCAATGAGACAAATATGGCTAAACATTTTTGGGCAGAAGCAATAAATACAGCGTGCTATATTCAGAACAGAGTCTCTGTAAGACCTCTTCTGGAGAAGACTCCTTATGAATTGTAGAGGAATAGAAAGCCCAACATTTCATATTTCCATCCTTTTGGATGTATTTGTTTTATTCTGAACACTAAAGATGATTTGAACAAATTTGACTCTAAAGCACAAAAGTGTTTTATGCTTGGATATTCTGAACGCTCAAAAGGCTACAGAGTATACAATACTGAAACACAGATTGTGGAAGAATCAATTCATGTCAGATTTGATGAGAAGCTTGGCAATCAAAAGCCAAAGCAGTCTGAAATTTCTGTAAATCGAGAAGTTCTTCTCATAGACTCTGAAGAATCAGAGGCAAACAAAGTTCCAGCTAAAGAACCAAAAGCAACACCAGATGCCACTCCATTAGCTGCTCATATGGACAACTTAACTATTTCTGAAGAACCAACTCTGAAAGGATCCTCCAAAATCAAATCTTCTCATCCAGAGGAGATGATTATTGGAAATAAGGATGATCCCATAAGAACAAAATCCTTCCTCAAATCCTCTGGGACATCATTGTTTAGTCTGGTGTCAATTATTGAACCTACCTCTGTGGATGAAGCTCTGCAAGACAACGATTGGATACTTGCTATGCAAGAGGAGCTGAATCAATTCACAAGAAATTATGTCTGGGATCTGGTTCCAAGACCAAGAGGATTCAACATTATTGGAACAAAATGAGTCTACAGAAATAAGTTAAATGAGCAAGGAGAAGTCATCAGAAATAAATCTAGACTTATTGCTCAAGGCTACAGTCAGCAAAAAGGTATTTACTACACAGAGACATATGCTCATGTGGCAAGGCAGAGTTTGAAATGAGCATGATGGGAGAGCTAAGATTCTTTCTGGGCATTCAAGTTAATCAGACTCCAAAAGGCACCTACATACATCAGACGAAGTATGTGAAGGAGCTTTTGAAGAAGTTTAATCTGACAGAGAGTAAGCCATCTAAGACTCCCATGCATCCAACTTGCACTCTGGGAAAAGAAGAGGTAAGTAAAAAGGTAGATTAGAAATTGTAAAGAGGTATGATTGGCTCTCTTCTGTATTTGACTGCCTCTAGGCCTGACATTCTCTTCAGTGTATGTTTATGTGCTAGGTTCCAATCAGATCCTATAGAATCTCACTTAACTGCTGTTAAGAGAATTCTGAGGTATCTGAAAGGTACAACTAACGTGGGTCTGTGTTATAGAAGATCTGATGAATATAAATTAGTAGGCTTCTGTGACACTGATTTTGCTGGAGATAGAGTTGAACGCAAAAGCACCTCTGGAAGATGTCAGTTTCTGGGAGGCAATCTGATCTCGTGGTACAGCAAGAAGCAACCCACTATATCACTCTCAACTATAGAGGCAAAATATATTGTTGCTGCTGGTTGCAGTACCCAGATGCTCTAGATGAAGAGTCAGCTGGAGGACTACCAAATACATGAGAGTAATATTAATATCTTCTGTGACAATACTTCTGCAATTTGTCTTTCTAAAAATCCAATTTTACATTCAAAGGCAAAACATATAGAGATTAAACACTACTTCATCAGAGACTATATTCAAAAAGGGATATTAAGTTTAAATTTTGTTGATACAGACCACCAATGGGCTGATATTTTTACAAAACCCCTCTCTGAAGATAGATTTAAATTTATTCTGAAAAATATTAGTATGGACTTTTGTCTAGAATAAAATATTTATTCAGAATTAAATTTATTCAGATGAAAAGTGTTTAAAGTCTATACTCTGAAGTATTGCATCTGAAAATTTTTAAGTTACTTTATTTTAACAAGCTTCAGAGGATCTGAGCGTTAGTTAACGATTCATTTCCTAAAAGAGCTTCAGAGGCACACCACATCAAACACGTGTCACTTCTAATTTGAATTTCGAAAATGATTGAGTGTACACAAAGCTGAGGCGCCATTTCAGGTACTGTTTGAATCATTGAAATTCTCTTTTCCCCCCACTTTGTCAAATCACATTTAATGCGTTAAATCATTTTTTATTTGATTTATGTTTCTCTTTGTGCCCTAACACATATTCCATGCTGTAACACATTTCACACTTTCATTATCTCACACACCTTATGCATTTTACTCTTCTTCATTGCTTACTTTTCAAATCAAAATTTAAAAGAATCTCCAGTCATCTCAAAAGTTCTTCTTCAATGGCTACCTCATCTTCATCACATCAACACTTGGTTTCTAGAATGGTTGGGTCGTCTTCATCGCAAATGGGTAATGAAGCGTACAAAGAACTAGAACGCACACTTCTCACATCAGTGAACAAACTAGAGGTACTTTGTGAGTTTATGGTTGATTTTGACTGTATGGCAAAAAATGGGTTTGATCTTTGTTCAACAGTTAACTTTCAAGGATGGGTAAAATACTTTGATCGGTTGTTTGGTCCAGTTTTTCCCCAACTGGTAAAGGAATTCTAGATTCATGCCCAAGTTTACCCTAAATTTATTTCTTCATCCGTTTTGGGTAAAACTATCGTCTGACTCCTCCTCTGACCAATCAGAAGAACCAACATCTCAACCCCCTCTCTCTTTTGAACCTATTATCACATCTGACTCCTCCTCTGACCAATCAGATGCTACATCCCTTCCACATAACTCCCCAAACCACCCTCTTGAGTTTTCTTCTCCCACTCCCATTCCTTCTCATTCTCCAGATAAACCTTCATCCTCTTTTAAACCTTCACTCTTTGATGCCCTTAGGACATCCTTCTCCGAGGCCTACCTTAAGCCCAAATCCAGACCCAATGTTGGTAATCTGTTATCTAGTTTTGAAACAGAGATGCAGATGTGGTTTTCTGCTGTAAGAGAAGTGTCTCACTAGCACGAATCCTCGTGACTCTGAAGAGATCTGGACTGCCTTCAGAAAGAGATTCACTTCTGTGACTATGAATCTTCAGGATGCTTACTTTGCAGATGCGCAAGAGAGAGTTTCTGAAGCTATGAGACTTGCTCAACTCAGTGTCAGCAGAACTCCTATTCTTTGTCTGGAAAACACACCTGCAGAGGTTGTGTGTTCCTCATCTGAGAAATTTGCTGCACTTCAGATTGGTGAGGACCTCATGCTGAAGAAGGTACCTCAGAGGCTCCTGTTGATGAAGAGATTCCTGACTCTGGTCAGCCCTCTGCTCTGGAATTAGGGAATGCATCTTCTTCATTAGTTGTTCAGAATTCAACAGATTTGAGGAAATAAAATGAAGATGTGTAAAATAAATTTGCTCAGCAAGAGGCTACTAACAGTGAGATAAAATCTTGGATGATCAAGCAAGAGAAAACTACGGTAGAGATTCAGGAGTGGATGGTCAAACAGGAAGAATCCACTACTAAAATCAAGACATGGATGACCAAACAAGAAGCTTCAATTTCTGAGATGATGGAGCTTCTTAAGCTTTTAACTTCTCGTTTATCTTAATTGTTTGTTAGTTTGTGCTCATCTGTGAATTTGCCTGTTTTATTTCTTTTCTGCGTCTCTAAATACATCTGTTACTATTTTTTTTACATCTGATTCTATCTTATATTTTTCTATTTTTCTTGCTCTGAAATTTTTTTTGTCTTAAATGATTTTCTAAATTCACTTTTTGATATGGAAAAAAGGGGGAGAAAATGGATATTTTGAATCGTTCACATAAACAGATACTGAATGGAAACTCACACACGTTAAAAACTAACTAATCATGAATTCAGTGTTTAAGAGTTAAAGTTACTCATCTGACAATATTTATAGAATTAACTCTGAACAAGGTCTGAGATAGTCCACAAGCTTGCTCTAACTCTGGAGAGAATACAAGTGCTAAAAGGGAAGCTTTAAATTTTATAGCAGTATTCATTTCAGGGGGAGAATCATATTCTCAGGGGGAGATATATATTTTAACTTTGAATAAAATTTCGTATAGTTTTTGTCATCATAAAAAAGAGGAGATTGTTAGAACGCAAATTTGTTCTTAATATATCTCAATGTTTTGATGATAACAATAATGAAATTTTGTATGGAGAAAATATATACTCTAATTTTGTTCAAGTGTTTTTGTTTCAGATAACATAATAAATATTCCTCTGAACGGAATATTCCTCTGAACGTTAAGCTACAACACGCGGAAGACTCTGAGCGTTTGGTAAAAAGCGAAGCTACAGAAGGCTCTGAGCGTAGAGTATAAAGCGAATATTCAGAAGACTCTGAGCGTACTAAACTCAACGCTGCAACTGTAGAGGCTCTAAGAATCAAAACACGTAAGGCTCTAAAACGTTAGTAACAAAGTGATACAGTTGGATAACACGGATAACACGTAAGAGCGAAGATCTGCTCTGATCTAAAGCGCTCCTCTAGATGAACAGTTTGTTAAAACAATCACGCTAGCACTAAGCTGCAGAACACTGGAAAAGAGTTACTATGATAAGAAGAAAATGGAACATCATCAGAGGATCTAATGCAGGAAATATTTCCATATTCGTTCATTTAAAAAGATGCTGATCAAGAAAGATTCGTTACCAAATTCATTGTCTACATCCAACGACACTATTCCTCTTTTATGTATGGGACAGGATTTCAGAACAAAAAGGATATCTCTAAACATTCCTCTCCTGGAAATAAATAGTCAAAGAAGACAAAAAAAAGCATCTGCACGCTATTTGAGAAATGGGTGTGAAGTATTTAAACAAGTCTTCAACAGTAATTCAAAAACATATACAACATTATTCTTCAACGAACATACTACTTTGCTGAAAAGAAAATCCTACTGTGCTATCACCTTCAAGTCAACTTCATATTAGAAAATAGAAAGTTTCATTAATCTTCATTTGTGTTAAATTACTGTTGTGAAAAAGCTTTTCTAAGAAGCACTTAAACACACTTTATTGTATTACTTTGTAAAAGATCCTTGAGAGACCAAGTTGTGGTCAGTATTCTCGAGAAGACTAAGACAAGTTTGTCTTAGTGAAAAGATTGTAATAAGTTTTTTATTATTAGATTAAGTCCTCTTTTGAAAGAGGAGAAATCACCTTGGCCGGGTGGACTGTAGTAGTTTGAGTTCAAACGAACCGCTATAAAAATACCTGTTATTTTTATTGCCTTATTTGTTTTTGAAAACCCTTATTCAACCCCCCCCCCCCCCCCCCCCCCCCCCCCCCCCCGCCTTCTCAGTGTTTTCCTTCCTTTAAGATCCAAGGAGGTTCTAGCAGCCATTCTGGAGCCAATAAGCCTTTCAATGGATACAAAAAGAAGGATGGCGAAAGAAATGCCATCTCTGCTCAGAAAGGCAAGCTCAACAAGCTCATGCTCCCATGCCTTATCAAATCCCTTACTTCCAGTATTAGTATGTTGCTGCTGCTCAATATGCTCCAATGCCTTACCATCCAGCTGCTCAAGCTCTAATGCCTCAGCAACAGGCTCCTTAGTAACCATCATATAATCAGCAAAGGTATCAATATCCTCCTTAGAATCAACAACAACGAGCTGCTCAACAACAACGCCAACCAAATCAGTAGAGGACAAGGTGGCCAAACATGAACTTTGATCGTCTACCAATGTCAATTACCAAGATCTTTATTGAACTACTGAAGGATAGGGTGATCACCCTGAGAGACCTAGCTCCTCCAACGGTCATTCCTCTATACTAAGACTCTAATTCTTATTGCGAGTTTCATAAGGGCGCTCTAAGGCACACTATTGAGGACTGCAAAGCTTTCAAATACAAAGTTCAAGATCTGGTCAACATGAAGATTCTCACATTTAAAGGGAGGACTGAAAATATCACAAACAACCCTCTGCCGCCGCCAAACTAATGTCATTATCGAGTCAAGTCAAGTCAAGTTCAGCTTCCCTAAAGAAGGTAGTCATGTTGCCATCCCATCATTTGCATTCTTGTATTTCGTCTTTGTTTATTTAAGTATTGTATGCTTTAAACGTTGCCTTTCATATTTAGTTTTATTAACATAATGATTATGCATGTTTTGAATTAGTTATGTCGTATTCACTCATTTTTCCGCAAATCACCGAGACATATTTTGTCCATTTCACTCTCTTTATTAACTGTTGTTTAGCATGATTGGAAGGATGACGATGACAACAGAATACTCATAATTGCAAACCGTATGCTTTCAGACAAAACTTGCCGATGATGTACAAGCATTGTTTCGATTCCCCAAACACTGGAGATACAAGAAGTTAATCCTTAGTTAACCACTTTGAGCCAAGAAGTAGCAGTTTCCTTCGGATCCATAAACCCTTACGCTCGACCTGGGGCAGGGTAGTGTTTAGTTAACCTAACTACACACTCAAATCACAAAGCAAAACCCAAAAAGACATGACGGTTTTTCATCAATGACCCATGACTTGGCAGTCACAATCCTCCAACAAAATAAGAAAAAATCAAAAATCAAAAGTCGGCTAAGTCGAACACCTTAAAAGGAGACTTAGGAAAAAATCAAGGCAATTCCGATGGACCTGACAGGCAGAATCAGTCCATGCAAAAGTTAGGGATCAAAAACAAAATCAAAAGAGGTCCTCGAATCCTCACCAAAAAAAATAAGATTCAGTGACCACCAAATCAAATTCAAATGTTCACTAACATCCATCAAAAACAAAATAAGGTGACTGCCTGTTCGAGCAAACCTTAAGTCATCACGCTTACACTGTCAACCATTTTGGAAGATAAACATGTGCAAAATTATCTGAACATAGGATTGGAGATCATCACGAAGAAGGGGTGGGTACAAACCAAAGTTTGAGCCTAATATCATTTTTTTCAATAACCGTGAACCAAACCACATTACAACCCTCGAAAATTGAGGCAGGGTTTATTCTAAAAGCACAATATCGCAAGGCTGCGTAAACTGAATCCCCACATATTTTCCAATCTACAACCTTGGTGTCATTCTTCTTGATATATCTTTCACATAATAAATAAACACAACGTATGGAGTAACAGTCCATTCATCTCACACTATCACGACACTCGAATAAATGACTCTTTTTCAAAACTTGCATGAGCATTATATTAATATTACCATTTGTAAATGTACAATTTTAACCTCAAATCAGACTTGACATTAGGTACACTCCAACAAGGGGAAATCAATGAGGAAACTTGAGCTCTCAGTGGTGCTGACTTGAATCAAGACTACCTCAACAACTCAATCTGGGGAAAATAATTCAACAACTCAACCAGGGGCAAGTCATATCAGAGTATGTCAAAGCTTAGCTTCCAAAGATCAAATCACTTCAGAACTGGTTAATCAGGGGCAGGCCATTACCATGTTCAGATTGGGGAAAGAACCAGCTGCAGAATGCAGATTCTTCCTGTATCCTTCAAGTTGGACAAGCAAATCTTGCCAGAAACTAGTAACCATCGAGTTAAGAGCAAAAGCATAATTTTCATGAGTTAATCACGTTGCTACACTCAGGTCATCCTGACCTTCAAGCACAAAGTTATGGTCCTCTTAGAATGAACTCACAACTTATCAATAAGTAATCAAACTTGGGGATTCAAAAGCATCATCGTCTACTTCAATCATAGTGTCTTCAATGAATTGAGTGTCGAGGAAATAAAACCCTCCCACCATTCAAAGTCCAAACCGCATTGGCAACTACTCAAATGTCCATCACGCTGGCAATGTCACCCGAACATATCCAATCACCCGTCTGCAATCATATGCATCGTACACATCATATACATCGCATTTAGCATCATTTGCATCATATGCATACAAGAAACCAAATCATACTTCCCCAACATTTGCATCTCCACACGTCAGCATTTGTATTCATTTCCATTTGATATGGAATATCATTACAAATTAAGTATTCATACATGCATAGATCAAGATCCAGGATGAATCTCAAGATTTTAAGGCGGTCTTCAGCCCAACCAGGGGCATCTTCTTCAAATTCGTGGGTGTTCCTCACGAAGTTGTATCACCTTTTATTGATCAAGTCAAGATTTTGAGACGGTCTTCAGCCCAGCCAGAGGCATCTTCTTCGAGTTCATGGGCATTCCTCATGAAGTTACCTTAACCTTCTATTGATAAAGCTATGATCTTCAAGCAAGTCAGTAAGCGTTCCTCATTTATTTGTTCTCCTCAACCTTTTTTTAATGAAGTGGTCATCCCTAGCTCAACTAATAGCACTTCTCCAAGTCAATGGGCATTCCCTAATGAGTTGTTTCCTTTCAACCTTTTGTTGACAAAGGTGGTGTTCCTTAGTGACTTATATGCTTTAACCTTTTGTTGATGTCTCCAAATAGGCCTCACTCATCATATATAATAACCTCTCTATCATCCTTTTGGTGGTAGCCAAATCCAATCAATTCAACCTGACATTCATCCTTTTGGTGTTGGTGGCCCTGTAATTTGGGAAGTTCCTATCATCCTTTTGGTGGTAGTAGCTTGTATTATTACCGTCATCCTTTTGGTGTTGGAAATTCGTGAACCTTTAGTCTGTGTATCATCCTTTTGGTGAATGACAGCCTTTGATATCGTTTTGCTTACTATTATCCTTTTGGTAGTAGTAAGTTGTGACCCCACTTGCATCCTTTTGGTGAAGAGTCATTGAGTTGTGTTCTCTATCATCCTTTTGGTGATAGATCCTTCATCTTTTTGGTGTTGGACGTGTGTTTACTATCATATTTTTGGTGATAGGTTTCATTATTTTGGTGCCAGATGTCGTGTGTGTGTGTGTGTGCTTTATCATCCTTTTGGTGAGAGGAATGTCATCCTTTTGGTGTCAGATATTCTGTGTTTCTCTATCATTCTTTTGGTGATAGACCCGTCATTCTTTTGGTGTCAGGAATTTATGTTTACTAACTATTATCTTTTGATAATAACGAGTTGCAACCTCACTTTCATCCTTTTGGTGAAAGGTCGTACGTGTGTGTTTACTATCATCCTTTTGGTGATAGGTCTGTCATCCTTTTGGTGTCAGATATCTCTGTGTGCGTATATTCTCTATCATCCTTTTAGTGATAGACCCGTCATCCTTTTGGTTTCAGGAATCTGTGTTTACTTACTATTATCCTTTTGGTAATAGCGAGTTTCGACCTCATTTTCATCCTTTTGGTGAAGGGTCGTTGTGTGTTCTCACTATCATCCTTTTGGTGATAAATCCGTCATCCTTTTGGTGTCAGAGTGGTATAAGTTTACTGTCATCCTTTTGGTGATAGCCCTGTCATCCTTTTGGTACCGGTAATCAGTGGATCTTTGGTTTGTGAATCACCCTTTTGGTGAACGACAACCTCAGAATCCTGTGCGTTTACTTATTATTGTCCTTTTGGTAATAACGATTTTTAACCTTACTTTCATCCTTTTGGTGAATGGTCGTTGTGTGTGTTCACTATCATCCTTTTAGTGATAGATCCATCATCCTTTTGGTGTCGAAGTTATGTGAGTTTGCTATCATCCTTTTGGTGATAGGTCCATCATCCTTTTGGAGTCGGAAATCATTGTATTGCTTACAATTATCCTTTTGGTAATAGCGATTTTTGACCCTGTTTTCATCCTTTTGGTGAAAGGGTCTCTGTGTGTGTACTTACTGTTGTTCTTTTGGTAATACCGAGCTGAGTCGTGTGAGTTTACTATCATCCTTTTGGTGATATGTCTGTCATCTTTTTGGTGTCAGCATTTTTTGTTATCAACCTTTTAGTGATAACGACCTTTGCAAGTTATTTAGTACTCTACCTCCCAAGCATTTTCTTTCTTTTCGGACAAATTCAGAGTCTTCTTCATATCTAATTGACTTTTACCTTGAAAAAGTAAACACCGTAGCAGTTTGTCTTACTAGGTTTAAACCAATTAGATAGGGGCATCTGTCATACCCCGAATTTCTCCTACCATTTTAAAATTTCTTTGTGTTCAATTTATTATCAGTTTTTGCATCACCTGCATAACATAGCATACCTTTATCATGGATAAACCCTAAAAAGTGACTAGCTAGGATGAATACTCGGACATACAGACAGACTGGTCGTATTGTTTCTCGAGGGTACCCGGTCAATTTTCAAATTTGACAGAACGTTGTATTCCTCCAAGTCATTTATTTCGTGTTAAACATTTCTTGCACAGTCGATTAGATTCATTCTTCATCCGACTTATTTTTATCTTTTCATCAAAATATTTAGCATAATTAATTATAATTTTCCATGTTAGCATTTTATTTTTACCTTTTTTATTTAATAATTTGTGAATTTTAGTGGTTTTTGATTGATTTAATTATATTAAATTAATTAGAACTTCTAGAAGGGGGAAACTTTGGGATTTTTAATTAAGTGTGTTTCTTTGGTTAAATATGGATCGTTAGATTTAAATTTAATCAAGGGTGCACATGCATTATCGTCATATTTCCTTGTTAGCCAATCATAATTTAGTTTTATTTTATTAATTATAAAATCAGAAAAATGATTATTTCTTATTCACAATTAAGAGATACTTGTCTATTTTTGATTGGTTAGTTTGGTAGATTTTTTCATCCCACTCAATAATATGTAGACACATAGGTTTTATGAGTTGGTTTATTTTATTATTAATAATAATAATAACCATATTTAATAATAATGAAAGTTAATTCAAAATTAATTCAAAAAGAAAGAGAAGAGGATCAATATCCCCACTAGCGCTTGATTTGGGGAAGAGCAGAAAAGAAAAATCGAAAAAGTATTTATTTCCCATCTAAAACTGGCCACGAGTCTGAAAAAATGAAAAGGAAAAAATGTTTTTTCTCCACATAGAAACCAAACGCGATTTTAGAGAGAGGGATGTCACGGTTTCTGCGGGGATTTCTTCTTCCCTATCCATCTTCAACAAGATTCATCGCTTATTTACTCCCCACTCACTCATTCCCTCCATGGATTCTACAAAGAGAAAAAATAAGCTAAATGAAATATGTTTTTTTTAGGTCCACCTTCATTTCTCTTCACCATCCTCAATAACAATCATCATCATCATCTGCATAGACCTTCAAAACCCATTCACCTCATTCTGAAATATAACGATTCACTCACTCTCTTCTCCAAAACTAAATCAGAACCACTTTCCGCCAAGAAAATCGTCGGCTACCTCCCACAAAACCACCAAACTGCTTCTTTACGCACCAAATCTGCACCTCAATTTTGAACGACGACCTCAATCATATCTCAACCTTAACACTCAACCCCTCAGTTTCTTCTTCGTCAACCATGCTATAATCCCTTTACAAGCTTCATCTATAAACGACGACTTCAAGTTGCAAACGCAACCTTGATGTTTACATTGTTTCCTTCACTAGATCTATAATAACAACAACAACTCTGCGCCATCTTCAAGCTAAAGCACAACTACGACCGCTATAGCTCCAATGACTCGACGATTTCGGAAACACGCTTCGAACAATGCGGTTCGACAACAACAAGTGTTTGGATTAGAACTTCGTCTCGGTTGGTTTCATTTATTATTTGATGTTGTTCATGGTTGTTGTTCGATGTCTGTTGTCGTTATGTTGTTGTTCTGTTTCTTCCTATGTATATTGTCATACCCCAAATTTTGACCCCTAGATTCTATCATCATTCTAGGAGCATCGAGCATGTGTTATCTAACCTTAACCTTTTTCAAGTTGATCTTTGTCAAGATGCAGATGAATTAGGGTTTTTACACCGTCAAAATCGAGGATCCTATGGACTGATCAATCGAGGTTTTGGATTGATCTTCTACAAATCAATTCTTCATATCATTAAGAGGCTCACATATTGCCAAGGAAAAGTTCCTTTTTGAGGTTTCTACCAAAAGAATAGGAGCAGTGCAGTGCAAGACCTTGATTAGGGTTTCTAGTGGAAAAAGTCAACTAAAGTTTGAATTATTGTCTAAAGAGATTTATAAAGCTTAAATCATGGTTCATGGCACTCTTATGACTTATTAAAGTCTCCTCAAGAAGTTTGAGAGGCTCAAAGAACCCATAACACTGAGGATCGATCATGAAGATTTCAGCCGTTCGGTTTGTCTGTCTGGAAAGTCAACTATTTGACTTTTAGGGTTTTGACTTTAAATTGAAGCAAGAAAGTTTTACAACATCATTTTATGCCTAACTAGTGAGTTTGGTGGAGATTTAATCAAGAATTGATGGATAACTTGCAAACCAAGAAACTAGGGTTCATGAAAAAACCCTAATTTTAAGCCAACTTAAAATGATCATAACTTCCTAACCACACATCCAAATGGAGTGGCTCAAAGCTTGTTGGAAAGCTCTTGAGAAGCCCTAAAAATGTGTACAATGGGATTGAGGTCCAAAAATGCATAGATTTTGAGTTGTGAGCTAAATAATTTCAACACTTAGAAATTTTTTATGTTTCTTGACTTGTAAGTCAACTTTTGCAACAAACTTCAAGAGAATTTTTGACATAGTTCCCTTTGGAATTTGAACTTGTGTAAAACATTAATGTTGTATATAATGTCTGGGGCTTTCTAAAAAGTACAAGATCATTTTCTCAACCTTTGTGGTTAGGGAGAATAGAAGAAGGCAGGTTGGGCATTTTTCATGTCACAAAACCAAGTTCAACACTTGGATTTTGATGCATAAACCATTCAAAACCCGTTTAAACACTTACTCAACTAATTCTTTAATGCTTAAGGACCTAATTTATGGGATTAAAATGCATAGCCACGAGCAAAAATTCAGATTTTGGATTAAATGAATTGTTTAATCATGCAAGTGGATGCAAATGACAAGGAGAGAGAAACTTTTTGCAAGTTATGTCATAACTCAACAACTACATTAGTTGCTCCCTTCCTTTCACTTCAAGACCACTATTTGCAGGCTATAGGTGATGATCAAACACATAGAGAGGTGTCTCATGCTCTGAAGAAAGATCTCAAGATGATTTTGCACATTTTGCCTCCAAAAAGGGCAAAGTTGGTAAGATGATCCAATCTGCCCATACCACTTGCTTTCCAAGATTACCTATAAATAGAGAATTC
The DNA here is from genome assembly GCA_963859935.3 of Lathyrus sativus. Classification (NCBI taxonomy): domain Eukaryota; kingdom Viridiplantae; phylum Streptophyta; class Magnoliopsida; order Fabales; family Fabaceae; genus Lathyrus; species Lathyrus sativus. The sequence goes on from OZ012736.1 coordinate 390,732,763, forward strand.
TCCTCACGTACAAACTACACCAGATTGAGCTAGAAACCAAGCAAAATCTCCCTCATTGCTTTGATCACATTGTTCTTGCAACTTGTGAAACTTGCTCCCTTAGACACAGAATCTGTCTTTGCATAAACCTTGCCAAAACCTTATACAACCATAAAAAACCTCCACCAACACTTCAAACATATCACATATAATATATTGAAGCTGTTCAAACACCAGATTAAGCTATAAACCAAGCAAAATCTCCCTCATTGCTCTGATCACATTGTTCTTGCAACTTGTGAAACTTGCTCCCTTAGACACAAAATCTGTCTTTGCATAAACCTTGCCAAAACCTTATACAACCACCAAACATCTCCACCAACACTTCAAACACATCACATATGATGTATTGAAGCTGTTCAAACACTCACTCTCACCAGAAAACTTCTCACTCAAAAAGTCAACTGTCAATCCATAAAACTTTGACTTTCTGCACTTTTAGAGCCACAACTCTGTCTAGTCCTCTTTCAACTTTTACAACACTTAAAACACCTTCCATATAGGTTGTTTGAACTATCCAAATCATCACCCTACTTCTGTAACATCTTTTCCTTGCATTTCACTTTGGAGTTCTTGGCGTGTTCTTGCAAAAAAACACCATTATTTCAAGGCAGCCATTTGGAAGGAGTTTGGATCACTTGAACATCTCATTTGAAGTGTTTTTAGGCTATTTGGATCATCACATCTCAACTAGACTTCTTGTTTTGTGTATTAGCTTGAAGAGGCTATAAGAGGTATGTGCTCATACTAGCCATTTTTGAAATGATGTTAGATTCTGATAGACATTGATGTTGGACATGTTTAATATGTAGTATATGTCATGTTTGAACCTTAACTTGCCCTCAAACTTGTGTATGCTTAACTGTCCATGTGTTTTTGCTTGGTAGCTTTCCTTAGGCTTCATTTTCATATGCAACTCATGGGTTCTGTTTAGGCATAGGTGTATGGTCTTTGTAAACATCATTTGTATATCTTATAGGTTGTGTTTGATCATTTGGTTGCTGCTTAAAATAGGTATTCATAACTGTCACACTTGTCTTGCTCCAACTTGGCATTTTGGCCACACTATGTGCTATCTGTTGAATGAACCCCTCTCTTGAGGTATGATGTTTGTAAAAATCCTTTATATGTTCCATATATTGTGTTTGATCATTGGTTTGCTGCTGAAAACTTTTATTTTGGATTGTCATGATGTTCTTGCATATAATATATTATTTTTGTTATGGTTATTGATTTTTTCATTCAATGCATGATCTTTTAAAACTACCACCACCATTGAGTTTCTTGTGAAAAAGTACACAATTTTATCTTTTGTTTCACTCAATTTCATTAAGTTTTGAGCAAGTTATGGTTGCTCTTGCAAATCTGCCTAAAGTTGCATTGCCTTGGCTTGATTTTTTGCCCTAGTTTGCCTTATTTTGGACCCAATTTTCAAAAGTGCATAACTTCCTTGATTTTTATCATTTTGATGCCATTCTTTTTGAAAAATTCTCCTTGATATGTCTGGTTTCAATGTGTGAATAAAGAATTCAAGAATTGTTATTTTTCAAACACTTTGATTCACTTGAAAGACATGACCTTTTTTTGGGTTTTTACTTGTTTTCATGAGTTTCCTTGACTTAGTACTTGATTTTTCTTGCATGATTGATCTTGCATGAATCACTTTTGGATGTTTAACATGTTTATGTGTTTGAAAAAATTTGGTTCTTTGCTTTACTATTGCTTATTCATGCCTTTGTAAATGTGTGAACATGAAAATCATGCCTTGAATCTTTTGTTGGTTTGTGATATGCTTCTTGATGTTGTAACCTCTTGAAAATGTTCCATTAACATTATCTTACTTGTTTATGTGTCTTGTTAGAACCATAATATGTTTAGGGTTTGATTCTTGCCTTTGTAAATGCATGAATGTGAATGTATGACTTGGAACTCCTCTGTAAATCCTTGTATGCTTCTTGATGTTGTAACCTCTTGAACATGTTCCCTTAACCTTACCCTAATTGTTTATGTGTCTTGTTATAACCATAATACATTTAAGATTGATTTTTGCTTTAAAAGATACTATTAATCTTGTTCATCTTTCCTCTTGTGAAGTTTGAATCCATGTTTGAACTGTTGTCACTCTTCTTGCTTATCCATGATTGATTGTCATCAATATGTCTTGAAAATGATTGAATATTGTTACATTTATCTTTATTTGATTCATATTCCAAGTTGTAACTTGTATGAATGAGTTTTGTTTGCCTATCATTGATGAGCTTGTTGTTGTCACACATGTTTCATGTTTGCTTTTGTTGGTTGTTACCTTCATAATCTTTGAACTTTGCCATGATAAGTAATGTCTTGACTTATGCTTGAAATGTTTGGTCTTGTAAGAACCTTTATCACCATCCCCTTTTAGATATTGTAACATCTTTGTTTACCTTTGAATGTAACCATTTGGTTTGATTCTTTCATTGTTAAAATCTTGGTTGTAACCTTGTTATGTTTGCCCCATGTTATTATATACTTGCCCTAAATCTTTCTTGGTTGTTACCGTGTTCTTCTATATCTTCATCATGTTTTAATGGATTCTTATGTGTGCTTTAACTTTGTTAAGTTTCTTTCCCAAGTGATAAAACTTGTTAGTTCTTATCCAGCTGCCTTGTTTTCCCCCTATTCCAAAGGAAAGTTTCTCTATTAACTTCACAGTCATAGATAACTCATTACCCTTCCTCTTGACTTGGTTAAGTCATTAGGTTCTTTGACTTAGTTAAGTTAAAACCCATATCCATTAGACTTTTCTTTAAGTCTAAATACCTAGCCCTTGTTAGGAGTATCCTTCAATTATAACTTTAAGATAGAGTTTGTTAACTCTATGTAAGGATCATTGTCATGATTACTTACTCCCCTCTTGACTTTTGTCAAAGTCAATTCCCTTTGAGTGTTAAAACTTATAGCTAGAGATTTTTGTCAAACTCTATACAAACATTGTTATGTTTGTCCCCCCTTGGAGTCTTGACCATAGTCAAATGTCCCTCATCCCTAGTGAGGAACTATGGTTGCTCTGATTCCATCCTAGTCAGGATACGTAGGCATAAGATGCGATATCTTTGCGAGCAAACTTAGAACTATCCTTAGGTCTTTACCTTGACTTTACCCTAACCCTGATCCCGGTGACCCTAGCAAACAACTTAGATAACTTAGCATATACACGCAAAAGGTTCCTTTAGAGTACTACAGATGTCTAGGCATAACCAACCCCCGATCCCCGAATCTTTAGCTTTGCTATCACATCGCGCAAAAGGTTTTTCTTTCTTTAACATTTCCTTTGGATAAATCAAAGCTCAGTAGTGAACTTCAATGAATTAAGATTCAAGTTAGTCAATAGCTTGACATTTGATTTTCACCGCCATAAATGATGAACATTTGATCGTCAAACATGAAATTCAATTTCTGATGCAATGTGGAAGTAACCTTGCGACATGAATCCAGGGTCGACCCAATAAGCAGTTGTATGCAGGATTAATATCCATCACTTGGAAAGTAATGGTAAACAAACATGACCCGATCTTAATGGGTAAATCCACTTTGCCAATAACTTGCCTTCGAAAATTGTCAAAAGCTCTGACGATTAAAACACTTGACCTCATCTTGCTCCCTTCTACCAGTAGTTAACTCAATATGCCATTAGGCACCACATTGAGAGAAGAACCGGTATCCACAAAAACACAAGATAGTAAAGAGTCCATACAAGTTATTGATATGTGCAAAGCTCTATTATGGGCAGTTCTTTCAGGAGGCAACTCTGACTCGTTGAAACCCTAATACGGACTTACAATTATGTTTATTACCATATCGTCAAACTGATCTACGAGAATATCATGCATTACATGAGCAGTGTTCAAAACTTTCCATAAAGGTGATCTATGCGCGGGCGAGCTTGTAACACCCCATTCTAACCCACCGGATAAATAAGAAAACAACAAGCAGAGTGCACAAAACAGATATCATGACGGCCGTAAGGAACTGTCACGACCGCGGTGGTCATGACGACCGTCATGAATGTCACGGCCGTGACGGTCATGACGAGCGTCATGAAGTGCTGACGACCGTCACACTCACAATTTCTGGGACGCATCAGAGGTGTCACATTTTCACCTTTAACATATAACATACACCTGCAGCAAAACATTTAATAACATACATAGCACAGATCCGGGTGAGCAAATAACGACAACTTGCTTAGCATCTCAATTACAAGACAACCTGTTCTTTTGCAGCAGAATTTAATACACTTCCAACATTTATAATACTCAAAGCAAGACCAGAAAAATTTGCAACTAAATTCCATTAAAATTCAGCAAGTAATTATCTTGCATCAATTCACAAAAACAACTAGTTTCAACCATAACAATCAGCATTACCGCTTCGTCGGTCTAGTGCGTACAACCAACATTTGGCACTATCAGAAGCAACCAATTTATTAAAGAAAAGTACTTAATAAAATTCAGTAACAAGTAAATCAATTAACACAATACAATTAATCGTTCATCCCCCCAAGAGTGCTACGTATCAGAGCGACCAACGACTCTTAAACGGAAAGCGACACTTTATTCCGAGTTACCTGCAAATTACCACCAACGGAGGTAACATACAACGTAAAGGGTGAGATATCAAAATTTTAACATAAGGCATGATAAAATTCATGTCGGAATCATATCACAACATTATAATTCTCGCAGTTCTCCAAATATTATCACAACGAACTACCAGGAAATTAATCATTCATATTCGCATCAATTAGCAAGAAAATTCAGCAACTCATAATTACTTGCAAACACATAATGACGCGACTCAACTATGCGAATCAACTGTGCATATGCATGTGGTACCAATTCAGAGCAACATTCCACAACCAGTTTATTTGCCATTAAAGGCCACCAATACAGGCACAACCAATGCCAATACAGGCTAACCAGGATGTTATGCTATGAGATGCATCTATTATGGACTACAACATAACCACAACAACTGCGCAACAAGGCATTAAGCCTACAACCAAATTGTCCATAACCGAAACATCGCAATTTCATACGTATTATATGACCACAATTTTTTTTATATCAAATCAAGTAAGAGCATAATAACAACATTTTCTCAACAATGGGAAATTAACGCACGTTGGCGTCATTTCCCAATATTATTATGTAGAACTGCTGACATAAAACACTAATTCAGGCACAGACAAACATTAACCCTTAATATTTCTCAACCTACGGGAACATTAACCCTTAATATTGCTCAACCTACGGGAACATTAACCCTTAATATTTCTCAACCTACGGGAACATTAACCCTTAATATTGCTCAACCTACGAGAACATTAACCCTTAATATTTCTCAACCTACGGGAACATTAACCCTTAATATTACTCAACCTACGGGAACATTAACCCTTAATATTACTCAACCTACGATAACATTAACCCTTAATATTTCTCAACCTACGGGAACATTAACCCTTAATATTTCTCAACCTACGGGAACATTAACCCTTAATATTTCTCAACCTACGGGAACTAACCCCATGATTCAATTCCCTTCGTGAAATTGATCATACCCATAGTTATAGAATTGAACCCCACCCTTACCTTTGGATTGAAGACAACTCTAAACTCCCGGTTCCGGTTTGCTCTCTGGTGACTCTTCTGCAAATACCTTGAATTCTCTCCGGCGGTTAATTCCTCTGTTCTCAATTTCTCCACAGCTACGTTCCTTTTTCCTCTTTCCCTTATCTTCCACATTTTTCCTAAATTTTGTTTCTGAGCAGTTTATCGTGTTTTTCCTCTTTTCTCCCACAACTTCTCTAATAACTCCCCTCTTCACTTATTCCATCCACTAATATTTCAAGTAATAATAATAATAATAGTAATAATAATAATAATAATAATAGTATTACTACTAATATTAAATTATCATCATTATTAAGTATATTGTATTATTATTAAACTCTATATTTTATTACATAACTTCCTATACTTTAAGGACACCCACCAACGCTCTCAGACACACTCCCACATAAAGGCACACCAACAATTCATAAATAATTTAATTTAAAAAAGAACGGGCATTACAGAGCTCATGAATAAAGACAAGATTGAAATCCTCGAAGGAGTTTTCCTCAGCTGATCCACAATCTTAAAATCGCTCTTCTTGATTAACTTGAGAAACTCTTGATCATCCATTACCTTTTTACTTTTTGTAACATCCATAAATGGAGTGACTAGAACTGATGCAATAGTTGATGCCCCTTGTTGCACAACAGGGGTTGTTGAAGCATACTTCTCCTTAGGAGGAACAACAGTTGGAACTTGCACTGACTTAGATGTGACCTTCAGAGAAAACACTCATCCGCTACGAGTCATCCTCTAGTGGAAGTTACGTTCATAATTTCGAATTATGAAAACTAAATCTCTCAACCCCCAAAAAACACGGTGTAACCATACTTCCAAGGAACCTTTTTTGAATTCTGATACGGGAACGGTTTTGACGCACTAACGATGATAGGCTGTATTTTATTTTTAGGAGCTTCCACAGGAACCTTCCTATGTGTGATCATGAAAGGCTCGATGGTAGCTACTTCTTCCACATACTTGGATTTGGCAAACTGAACTACACCTTGGTTCATCAAGATCTGAATGCAACCCTTCAACCTTCGACACTGGTTGGGATTATCATCACAGATCTGGCATTTCCCATGAAGACCTTTTAAAAATCCTTGCTCTTTCAACTTCTTGATCACAACAGTCATCAGAGTTTTCCTTTCATCGACATCTCTAATCGAATCATCCTCTTGATCATACTCAATCATACTAACCCTAGGTCCACCTTGAGTAGGCAAAGGATTGGTTTGGATATTAGGACACTCTTCAGAAAATGTAAGGATTTTCTGGTCAATAAGCTCTTGAACCTTGGCCTTGAGAACAATGCAGTCTTCGGTAGCATGTCCTATGTACCCAAAATGGTAAGCACATGATACATCCAAATTATGCTTCGAACCAAAAGGAATAATTACAGGCGTGATATCCTTAGGAACAAATTCCCTTTGATGAATCAGATAAGGAAACAACTATGTATATGGCACGGAAATTCTGTCAAAATTCAGACGCTTGCAGTTGTTTTGATTGTTGTTAATATGTTTGTTCTGATATTGCTGATTTTTGTTGTTTTGTTGAGACTGTTGACGTTGTGGTTATTGTTGATTCCGAGAATTCTGAACTTGTTGTGGCGGATGATATTCATATGGCGGTTGTTGATACTGGGCAGCAGCAACATAAGGATACAAATAATATGGCATGAGAGCCATGGGAACCTGATATTGAGGAGAGGCTTTTTCCATCACAGCATTTGCTTCATCTTCTTTCTTTTTCGAATAACTGTTCTGTGATTTCTTCGTTGGTTGTTGATCAGTTGTACCAGCAATCCTACCAATTTTCAACCCGTTCTCAATTCTTTCACCAATAGTCACGATATCAACAAAGTTTGACGAAGAATTGCTCACTACTTTCTCATAATACAGCCCTTGCAAAGTGCCCATAAAGATATCAACCAGCTCATTGTCAGAAAGAGCAGGTCGCACACGAGAGGCCATTTCACGCCACCTTTGTGCATATTCCTTGAAAGTTTCAGTTGTACGTTGAGCCTGATTCTACAATTGCAATCTGGTAGGAGCCACATCGAGATTATACTTGTATTGCTTCAAGAATGCTTCTAACAAGTCTCTCCATGAGTGAATCTTGCTATGCTTTAAACCCATATACCAATCCAGCAAAGCTCTAGACAAGCTATCTTGGAAGCAAGAATTAACAATTCATCGTTGTCAATGTATGACGCCATCTTCCTACAGTACATAGTCAGATAATTGCGAGGATAACTCAACCCTTTATATTTTGGCAATTCTGGAATCTTGAATTTCTGTGGCAGCGCAACATTGGGAACCAAACACAAGTCTTTGGCTTCCATGCCAAAAGCAGAATAACCTTCAGTCTGTTAGAACACAGATTGGTTCTTAATAATATCTCTATGTTTTGATGATAACTATTATGAAATTTTGTAATTAAGAATTATATACTCTAAAATTTGCTTGAGAGTTTTTACTGCAGATAGTAAAGGAATTAACACTCCAGAAGCAAATCAGAATTGAACATAAGAAATTTGCTAGACTCTGAAGCGCCAGATGCATCCATTAGAAGATTCTGATTGCTGCCAACAGAAGATCCTGAGCGTAGCCTCCATAAGATTTTGAAGCAGAAGCTCCAGAAGGATCTGAAGCAGAAGCTCCAGAAGGATCTGAAGCAGAAGCTCCAGAAGAATCTGAAGCAAGTCAGAAGCATCTGAACCAAAGAAGAATTCTGTATGAAGAGTTTTCAAAGCATAGTTACTACAGAAGATTCTGAAAGTACTAAAGCTGCCAGTATTGAGGATCTGACTCAAATATGCTCTGATCTTAAACACGCTAAAAGCACACCTGCTGCAGAAGACTCTGATTCAGCAAAACTCTGATCAACATCAGAAGGCTCTGATCAAATTAGACTCTGATGAAATTTGCTGAAAATTGAAGAAGAATTATTCAAAGATTATATCCGTTGGAATGATCCAAACGACTCTTTCCTTATTTATGCTAGACACAAGAACACAGACAAAAAGGATTTTTCTGTGCTTTCTTCTTCTAGGAAAGGTCACTTGATGTGAAGACAAAAAGGCTCAGACCTTTTGGACACTCTTCTCAACGTGAAGCTCACCTTGGATCAGTTGCCTATAAAAGCAAGTCTTCACCCAACTTCTTCAGTTGACGTTTTATCCAAAAGAAATCAAGATTCAAAGCTCTCATACTATTCATATTCTTTCAAGAATTAATTTCTTTGTTCTTAATATTTAAGTGAAAAATCACAGTTGTGATAAAGCTTTCTAGAAGCAATTTAAACACTTGTATTTGTATTACATTTAATTGTAAACCTTAAGAAGATCCAGTTAGGATCAGTAGTTCTTGAGAAGACTTTGAACAGTTGTTCTTAGTGCTTACTATTGTAATCAGTTGATTAAATAGTGGATTAAGTCCTTGATTGAGAAAGGCAAATCACTCTAGGAAGGGTGGACTGGAGTAGTTGAGTTCAACGAACCAGGATAAAAATACTTGAGTTTTTATTTCTAAGTTTTAATCTTCATACTTATTCAACCCCCCCTTCTAAGTATTTTCTCACCTTTAGTTGGCATCAGAGCTCCGGTTCTGTGTGTGCTACCACTTAACAGTGACAGTAAAGATCCAGTGAGAAATACTTTGATATATATTTGGTTGTTACTATGGCTGATAATACAATGTCTAACATTAACAACAAATATGAAGAAAGGGACAGAATCAGCACCAAACCCCCTATGTTTGATGGGGAGAAATTTGATTATTGGAAAGACAGGATTGAAAGTTTTTTCCTTGGATATGATGCTGATTTATGGGATCTGGTCATAGATGGATATATTCATCCCACTGATGGGAATGGCAAGAAAATAGACAGAAAATCTATGACAGATGCTCAGAAGAAAGAATTTAGAAATCACCACAAGGCCAGAACAATATTGTTGAATGCAATATCTCACACTGAGTATGAAAAATTACAAACAGGGAAACTGCATTTGACATGTTTGAATCCTTAAAGATGACTCATGAGGGAAACTCTCAAGTCAAGGAAACAAAGGCTCTGGCTCTGATCCAGAAGTATAAAGCCTTCAAGATGGAAGACTCTGAATCTGTTGAAGCTATGTTCTACAAATTTCAAATACTTACAGCTGGACTAAAGGTTCTGGATAAAGGATACTCTACTGCTGATCATGTGAAAAAGATCATCAGAAGCTTACCTACCAGATGGAGACCTATGGTGACAACGCTGAAAATGGCTAAAGATCTGAACAAGATCTCCTTGGAGGAACTGATCAGTTCACTAAGAAGTCATGAAATTAAACTTGAGGAAGATGAACCTCAAAAGAAAGGTAAATCTGTTGCTTTAAAATCTAATAAATCTGCTAAAGCATTGCAGGTAATAGAGGAAAGCTCTGAAGAATCCTCATCTGAAGATGAAAATGAACTATCCATGCTGTCCAGAAGAACAAACAAACTCTGGAAGCATAAAGGAAAGAAGTTCAGAAACTTCAGGAAGCCTGACCAAAGAAAAGAATCTTCTGGACACAGAAGATCTGGCAAAAAGGAGGTTGTCTGTTATGAATGTAAAGAACCTGGACATTACAAAAATGAATGTCCAAAGGTGCTGAAAGAAAAGCCTAAAAGAAAATTTGATAAGAAGAAAAAGGTTCTGATGGCCACCTGGGATGATTCAGATACATCTGAATCTGAATCTGAGTCAGAAGAAGAATGTGCCAATGTAGCTTTGATGGCAGACATAGAAGATCAGGAGGAAGGAACTTCAGGATCTGAATCTGACTCTGAATCTAACTCTGACGCTGAAGAGGTAATGGCTAAACTCACTAAAGAAGAACTTATCAAAGTGTTATCAGAAGTTCTGAAGAGCTATAACAATATTAAGCTCAAATACAAGAAGCGTCAAAGCAATCTTGTATCTGAGAATAATATTCTCAAATCAGAAGTAGCTGAGCTAAATGAAAAGAACTTAAAATTGAAAAATGATTCTGAATTAGCTCAACAAAACTCTGATTCTGAAACTGAATCTGAATGCAAAAATATTTTGGAAAAATATGATTATAGCTTTCAGAAGTTTCTTGCTAAAAGCCTAGATAGAAGCAAAATGGCTTCTATGATCTATGGAGTTAGCAGAAATAACAGAAAAGGAATTGGATATGAATCCTCCTCTTGAAAGGATTTAAATCCAAAACCTGTTGATAAAATTATCATCAATAAAACTCCTTTATATTCACACTTTAAATTTGGTCACTTGAATGATATTGAACAAACACGCTCTAAAAAGAATATTCATGTGTTTAAATCTAAGGCTAGTCAGAATAAACCTTATGTTGAAAAACAGAAGTTTAGACAAACCTTCAGAACAACTAACCCTAAAGGACCCAAGAAGATCTGGGTACCTAAAAGTAAAATAATTCCTGTTGCAAATGTTCTTAGTAGCAAGGTCAGGACGCCAATCATGGTACCTGGACTCTGGATGCTCATGACACATGACAGGAGAAAGGTCTATGTTCCAAAGCCTGGAGCTTAGATCTGGAGGTGATGTGAAATTTGGAGGGAACCAGGAGGGCAAGATCATTGGATCTGGCACCATCGGAAATGCTAAACTTCCCTCTATTACTAATGTTTTACTTGTTGAAGGGTTAAAGCATAACTTATTGTCCATAAGTCAATTAAGTGACAATGGTTATGATATTACCTTTAATCAAAAATGTTGTAAAACTATTAGTCAAAAGGATGGCTCTATCCTATTTAGTGGTAAGAGGAAAAACAACATTTATAAAATAAATCTTTCAGAACTTAAAGTTCAGAATGTTAAATGCCTCTTGTCTGTTAATGAAGAGCAATGGGTCTGGCACAGAAGATTGGGGCATATTAATATGAGACGTATATCTCAGATTAATAAACTTAATCTTATCAGAGGACTTCCTAATCTAAAGTTCACCTCAGATGCTCTTTGTGAAGCATGCCAAAAATGGAAGTTTTCAAAATCATCTTTTAAATCAAAAAATGTTGTTTCTACTTCCAGACCACTAGAATTACTTCATATTGATCTGTTTGGACCAGTGAAAACTGCATCCATCAGAGGCAAGAAGTATGGATTAGTCATTGTTGATGACTATAGTAGATGGACATGGGTAAAGTTCTTAAAACACAAGGATGAGTCACATTATGTGTTCTTTGAATTCTGTAAACAAGTCCAGAATGAAAAAGATTTCAAAATTATTAAAGTCAGAAGTGATCATGGTGGTGAATTTGAAAATAAATATTTTGAAAAATATTTTAATGAAAATGGCATTGCTCATGATTTTTCCTGTCCTAGAACTCTACAACAAAATGGGGTTGTAGAGAGGAAAAACAGAACTCTGCAAGAAATGGCCAGAACCATGATCAATGAGACTAATCTGGCAAAACACTTTTGGGCAGAAGCAATCAACACAGCCTGTTACATTCATAACAGAGTGTCTGTAAGACCTCTTCTGGAGAAGACTCCATATGAAATGTGGAAGAACAGAAAGCCCAACATTTCATATTTTCATCCTTTTGGATGTATTTGCTATATGTTAAATATTAAAGAAAATCTGAACAAGTTTGATTCTAAAGCACAGAAGTGTTTCATGCTTGGATATTCTAAACGCTCTAAAGGCTAAAGAGTATACAACACTGAGACACAGATTGTGGAAGAATCTATTCATGTTAGATTTGATGATAAGCTTGGCAATAAAAAGCCAAAGCAGTCTGAAAACTCTGCAGATAGAGAAGTAGTCTTCACAGACTCTGAAGTCCCAAAGGCAGACAAAGCTCAAGTGAAGGAACCAGAAGCAACGCCAGATGCTATTCCTTTAACTTCTCAGATGAACAATTTAAACATTTTTGAAGAATAAACTATTAGAGGATCATCTTCCAGAATCAAAGCTTCTCATCCAGAGAATGTCATTATTGGAAAGAAGGATGATCCCATCAGAACAAGATCTTTTCTAAGATCATCTGAAGCATCATTATTTGGACTGGTGTCAGTAATTGAACCAACTTCTGTAGATGAAGCTCTGCAAGACAATGATTGGATTATTTCCATGCAAGAAGAGTTAAATCAATTCACCAGAAATGATGTGTGGGATTTAGTTCAAAGACCAAAAGGATTCAATATAATTGGAACTAAATGGGTCTTCAGAAATAAGCTCAATGAGAAAGGAGAAGTTGAAAGAAACAAGGCAAGGCTTGTTGCTCAAGGGTACAGTCAACAAGAAGGTATTGATTACACTGAAACTTATGCTCCAGTGGCAAGGTTAGAATCCATACGCCTTCTTATTTCATTTGCTGCACAAAATAACATCACTCTGTATCAGATGGATGTTAAAAGTGCATTTCTAAATGGTATTATAGAAGAAGAAGTTTATGTCCACCAACCTCCTGGTTTTGAGAGTGAAAAATTTCCAGATCATGTTTTCAAACTAAAGAAATCTCTATATGGTTTAAAACAAGCTCCTAGAGCTTGGTATGAGAGATTGAGCAATTTTCTTCTGGAGAAAAATTTCATCAGAGGCAAAGTGGACACAACACTTTTTTGTAAATCATTTAAGAAAGATCTTCTAATTTGTCAAATTTATGTGGATGATATAATATTTGGATCTACCAATACTATGCTGGGAAAGGAGTTTGCTCAATGTATGCAGGCAGAATTTGAAATGAGCATGATGGGAGAACTGAGATTCTTTCTAGGAATTCAAGTCAATCAAACTCCAGAGTGCACTTACATACATCAGACCAAATATGTTAAAGAACTTCTGAAGAAATTTAACATGACTGATAGTAAGCTGGAAAAGACTCCCATGCATCCAACTAGCTCACTTGGCAAGGAAGAGGTAAGTAAGAAAGTAGATCAGAAACTCTACAGAGGTATGATAGGATCTCTTCTTTACTTAACTGCTACTAGACCTGACATATTGTTCAGTGTATGCTTGTGTGCTAGATTCCAATCAGATCCTAGAGAATCACACTTGACAGCTGTCAAGAGGATTCTAAGGTATCTGAAAGGTACTTCTAATGTGGGTTTGTGTTACAGAAAATGTGATGATTTCAAATTAGTTGGATTCTGTGATGCTGACTACGCTAGAGACAGAGTGGAAAGGAAAAGTACTTCTGGAAGTTGTCAATTTCTAGGAAGAAATCTAATCTCTTGGTACAGCAAGAAGCAACCCACAATTGCACTTTCAACCACAGAGGCAAAATATATTGCTGCTGCTGGATGTAGCACGCAGATGCTCTGGATGAAAAGTCAACTAGAAGATTATCAGATATTTGAAAGTAACATTTCTATCTTCTGTGATAATACTTCTGCTATATGTTTGTCTAAAAACCCCATTTTACACTCTAAGGCAAAACATATAGAAATTAAGCATCATTTCATCAGAGACTATGTTCAGAAGGGAATTATAAATTTGGCCTTTGTTGATACAGATCATCAATGGGTAGACATTTTCACAAAACCCCTTGTTGAAGATAGATTCAAATTTATTCTGAAAAATATTGGTATGGATTTTTGTCCAGAATGATATTTGTCATAAGCAAATTTTACAGATGCAAAAATGCCTAATGCTCTGAAGTATTTCTTCTGATTGCTTATTTATTTTCTTTAATTATTTTTGTGAAACTCTGAACTAAAAATCCTCAGAGGATCTGAACGTTGGTTAACGTTTCATTTCTCAAGAGAATTCAGAACACATGCAAGCAAACATGTGTCACTCCAAATCTGCAAAGGTGGCGTGTACACTACTGAAGAGACGTTTGAGGTGAAGTTTGAATAGTGAAAATCTTGATTTTCCCCCCAAATTGTCAGAATCAATAAATGCTTGAAATGATTTTATTCTTTTTCATTAAATGCTTTGTGTGAACGTGCTTTCTTCTGACTGTTTGTATGCCTAAGTGATTAGTATAAATACATCATTTCTCTTCATTTTCAAACTTTTCACATCTCAAACCTTTTATGCATTTCTGTCTTCTCTTCTCTCTACACAAAAACCCTAAGCGTTTGACAAACTCATCTTCAATGGCAACTTCATCATCAACTGCTGCACAGTTTCAATCTACCATGGCTGCAGTGACTTCTGCTAATATGGCCGTAACCCCTTATACACCACCAAAAAGAATATTGCTAACACCTGTTGAAAAGCTGGAGGTTCTATGTGAATCAATGGTGGAATTTGATTCACTGGCTGAGAATGGGTTTGAATTTCGCTCCATTATAGGTGCTCAAGGATGGGTGAAGTATTTTGACAGACTTTTTGGACCAGTATACCCCCTTCTGGTAAAAGAATTCTGGATACATGCTTCTGTATACCCTAAGTTCATTCTATCTTCTGTTCTGAGCAAAGAGATAATCATAACAGAAGATCTGATTAGAAAACTCATTAGATATGAGGAAACAGATGGAGTATCACACTTTCCAGCTGGGCGTGTAGATATGGATGAAGTATATGAGGAAGTGATGACTGCTGGACAAGCTTCTAATAAGTTCAAAGATCTGAAGCCTGACTACAAGATCTGGGCTAAGATTTTCATGGGATGCATTCATCACAGAAAGTCTAAAAACTCTCCAAACTATGTCAATAATGAACAACTCTACTTTATGTATTGCTTAAGTCAGAGCACCAAGGTAGATCTTCCATATATTCTGTTTATGCATCTATGGAATCATATAAATGCTTCTAGAGAATATGTGAAAGAAAAAGGTCAGAACATCAGAACCTGGATTCCTTTTGGAAGGTTAATCTCAGATCTTCTAACAGAAAATGGACTTGTAACTGCTCTGTATGCTGCTGGAGTCACAGAAGAATTGGAATTCATTCTTGGAAAGCCTCTGAATGCCAAAAGTCTTCAGAGACTAAAAATAGTAGAAGAACTCACAACAGCACCCAAGAAGCTGAACATTTCTGAACTGAGTCAGAAGAGAACCCCTGTAGATGACTATCCTTTGTTCTATGCTGAAGAACCAAGGGAAATTATAGTAAGATATATTGATGATTGCAAGGCAGAAGGAAAGCCTATTCCTGCAGATATTATAAAGAGATCAAGGCAACCATTGCCTGTTGTAGTAGAAGAAACACCAAGAAAGAGGACTCAATCAGAAGCAGAAGCTGCACCTGTTCAGAAGAAGCCCAAGATTGCTGAGAAGCCACAGAAGTTGCTAAAGAGGAAAGAATCTAGAGACACTCCCTCTGTTCCTGCTAAACGCATCAAAATTAAAGGTACTAAATCTTCTGCAAATCCTATTGTTATAAATGATCCAACTGCTAAGTCTATTCCAAAACCACCTTCTACACAAAATCAATCTGTTACTGCTCCACCTCATGTTTCTACTCCATCTCCACAAAAATCTTCTAATCCAATTTCCATCTCACCTGTAAAACAATCCTCTGTACCAAAACCAACAACAACAAAACCACAAACTCAGACTCCACAAATACCAACAAAACCATCTGCACCACAAAAACCACAATTAGAACAACAACCAGAAAAACCATATGAACATCTCAAAGAAAAGCCATCTGAACAACAAAAACAACCACAAGAAAAACAACCAGAAAAACAATCTGAACCTCTACCAGAAAAAGACTCTGAACATCAACAATAAAAACCATCTGAACCTCAAACACAACAACAAAAGACACAACCACAATCACAAAATCCTCCATCCAACACATCTGAACCCATGGCATCTGTTCCAGTTACCTCTGAACCAATAAATATTTCATCTAATCCACCCACATCTGAACCCCCATCAAAACCCTCTGAAAATCCTTCAGAATCAACCAACCCATCTGGAACTAACATCCCTGAGACAGAAGTTCTAGATGTTACACCTATGAAAAATGTCTTTCAAGTGTCCTCTACTTCTTGCACACCAACCACATCATCCAATTCCTCAGAATCTGACATTCACCCAGATTTTCTGATATCCCCCCCTCACAGAGATTCTGAGGTAAACCAACCAGAACCCCCTGTATCTTCTAAAGTTCTTATTCCAGATCCTACTCCCACACCTACACCATCATCTAAAATCCTCATTCCAAATCCAATCCCAACATCTACACCAAGACCATATGTACCTTTTGCTTCGTGCGCACAATTTTCATCTTATCTTCACAACCTTTCCTATGGTTTCAAACTCAAAGATTTCTATGACAGAGTTGAACCATCTGACCCTATCACTCCTTTAAAACCCAAAATTACAATCACTTTACCATCTATGCTTCTAACCTATATTCAGTCCATGTCAGAAGTAGGTTCATTAGCTACAATATCATACTCTGCAAAATCTGCAAAAGCTGTTACTTCAGCTATACCTGTTTCATCTGATAAACCTGCTGCTTCTGATGAACCTGCAACATCTGCTTTCCAACCTTACTCTAATAAACCCTTTGATGTGGTTTCCTATCACACCAAAGCAAAACCAAATCTGTTGAATGCTTTAAACAGATCCAAACCTGACAAATCCCCTGAAATTCCTTTCATACCATACTACCCTCCTCCTCTGATTTCCATTCACAAATCCTTATTTCCACCTACTCCCCAACCAAAGCCAATAACATTGGAGACTCTGTTACACCCCAAACCTAGACTAAATGTTGATAATTTATTTACATGTTTTTTGCAAGAATACAGTTGTATTTAGGTACTGTACAGAGGAAGTGTTTAGCAACAATGGATGCAACAAAATCTGATGTCATCTAGAATGGATTCATCAACAGATTCAACACTGTAGCATCAAATCTGAAGAACATATGTTCTGATGATGCGAAGCTCAGATTTGATGAAGCTGCAAAAAGTCTGTTCTGGACTGTCAAGAGATCTGGACCATTACTTCTTGCAGATGCTCCTCCATCATCAGAAGAAACTACTGAATCTGCATCTGAAGACAACCATTTGGCCATGACTCTGGTAGAACTTCCTTCTGGCTCTAATGTTCCAAGCTCTAAAGACTCTATGGAAATTGACTCTGTTCAAGCTCCAGAAAATGTTCAACCTTCTTCATCTGAGATTAAGAAAGAACATCCAGATTTTGAGGATAAAATTGCTGCTCTGGAAGTTGGTCAATCAGAAATCAAGTCTTGGATGGCCAAACAGGATAAGAAGTCTGAAGACATGACTCAGTGGATGTCTCAATAGGATCAGAAGAATGAAACAATGGCTAAGTGGATGTCAAAACAAGAACAGTCCTCTTCTGAGATCACAGATCTGTTGAAGATGCTTTTGTCAAAACACTCTTAGTTTTTCATTTTTTTCATTCTGATGTTTTTGCATCTGATGTTTGCTTATGTATTTTGAATATCTTCTGATGCATGTACTCTTGCTCTGAACTGAATTGAATGAATGTTTCAAAGTTTTCTCCACATGATTTATCTTATTTAGTGTTTCCTTCTATTTGTCTTTTTAAAGTTTTTACTTTTTGCTTATGACAAAAAAGGGGGAGAAAATATAGATCTGAACTGTTTAATTAAACTTCACCGGAATGAAACTTCAGACATATCTATTTTATCTAACATTAAATCTGAGTATTTCAGAACATTTGATAAGTACACTCTGTAAAAGAAACTCTGAGACTCTCAGATCATTTGACAATTATCAAACACTGACTCTGAAATTTGCAAGACACTCTGATTCTCAAATGTTAAAAGAACAATCAAGATCTAACTCTGGAAATTACTCAAGACAAAATGGAAGTTTCTATTCCTTATTTGTATTTAATTTAGGGGGAGACTCATCATCTCAGGGGGAGTTATAATTATTATATTTTCAATTAAACAAAATTTCTGATGTTTTTGTCATCATAAAAAAGGGGGAGATTGTTAGAACACAGATTGGTTCTTAATAATATCTCTATGTTTTGATGATAACTATTATGAAATTTTGTAATTAAGAATTATATACTCTAAAATTTGCTTGAGAGTTTTTACTGCAGATAGTAAAGGAATTAACACTCCAGAAGCAAATCAGAATTGAACATAAGAAATTTGCTAGACTCTGAAGTGCCAGATGCATCCATTAGAAGATTCTGATTGCTGCCAACAGAAGATCTTGAGCGTAGCCTCCAGAAGATTCTGAAGCAGAAGCTCCAGAAGGATCTGAAGCAGAAGCTCCAGAAGAATCTGAAGCAAGTCAGAAGCATCTGAACCAAAGAAGAATTCTGTATGAAGAGTTTTCAAAGCATAGTTACTACAGAAGATTCTGAAAGTACTAAAGCTGCCAGTACTGAGGATCTGACTCAAATATGCTCTGATCTTAAACACGCTAAAAGCACACATGCTGCAGAAGACTCTGATTCAGCAAAACTCTGATCAACATCAGAAGGCTCTGATCTATTTAGACTCTGATGCATTTGCTGAAAACTGAAGAAGAATTATTCAAAGATTATATCCGTTGGAGTGAACCAAACGTCTCTTTCCTTATTTATGCTAGACACAAGAACACAGACAAAAAGGATTTTTCTGTGCTTTCTTCTTCTATGAAAGGTCACTTGATGTGAAGACAAAAAGGCTCAGACCTTTTGGACACTCTTCTCAACGTGAAGCTCACCTTGGATCAGCTGCCTATAAAAGCAAGTCTTCACCCAACTTCTTCAGTTGACGTTTTATCCAAAAGAAATCAAGATTCAAAGCTCTCATACTATTCATATTCTTTCAAGAATTAATTTCTTTGTTCTTAATATTTAAGTGAAAAATCACAGTTGTGATAAAGCTTTCTAGAAGCAATTTAAACACTTGTATTTGTATTACATTTGATTGTAAACCTTAAGAAGATCTAGTTAGGATCAATAGTTCTTGAGAAGACTTTGAACAGTTATTCTTAGTGCTTACTATTGTAATCAGTTGATTAAATAGTGGATTAAGTCCTTGATTGAGAAAGGCAAATCACTCTAGGAAGGGTGGACTGAAGTAGTTGAGTTCAACGAACCAGCATAAAAATACTTGAGTTTTTATTTCTAAGTTTTAATCTTCATACTTATTCAACCCCCCCCCCCCTTCTAAGTATTTTCTCACCTTCACATTCGCCCTGATTCTTTCATCTAACAACTTATAGTCAACAGTTCTGTTATGATCAGCAGGTCTGACAAGAGTCTGTCGATTTGGAAGTTGTGATGCAGCTGGAGCAGGTATCTAAGGAAAAGCAAACTGAGACGGATACACCAACCTAGAATTTACCATCTGACCAACATTTTGACTCATCTAAAAATCATATGGATAACCAGTAGGAAGTACCGCAATAGCAGAGGATGCCCCAGGGTAGGGCATTCTAGAAAGAACATTCTGAACAACAGTTTGAGCAGGTTGAGTGATCGCTATTTAGTATGTCTAAATGCTCAGTGACTGCAAGTGCACAGCCTGATCGTGTAGTTTTAAAATATTATCGAAACCAAAGGACCAAGATTCGATCTACCGCTATCTAATGCTACTATGTAAAGCTAAGGCTAATGGATTTCTAAATTTGGGATGCGAGAAATAAAATAAGTGCAGAATTAAAATCAAATTAAATTAAGATAATGCGAAATATCTGTATATAATCCTGTCAATCATCAGGGGTTCAGTAATTCGTGGGCGTTTAGTTTAAAAAGAAAGAATTGTTATTCTGTAGAAAATACCCATTTAAAATACCTTATCTCACACTCTCGTGGTCTTGATTTAGACTATGCTCTCAAATCAGAATGCGGCTCTCTCTCTCTCTCTCTCTCTCTCTCTCTCTCTCTCTCTCTCTCTCTCTCTCTCTCTCTCTCTCTCTCTCTCTCTCTCTCTCTCTCTCTCTCTCTCTCTCTCTCATTTTGCATTTAAAAACACTTTTTGAAAACAGATAAATCCTAATTAACCTTAAAGCGCTCTCGTTGTATTTAAGCCTAATGTTCAGTTTCAGCTATCCGGTTAAGACCTCAAACTCTTGCTTTATTGATCTTAACCTTCACTACTTTCTCACTCTCGTGACAAAAGTTACTAATTTGGCAAAAGAAACTGAGACCAGAAGAATTAGATCCATTAAATTTACGTCACGATTTACTCAACCCCCTCCAACCGATTGTAATTACATACCAATACTAAGAGGTTTAGCCAGACATGGCTTTAATGCTATTACTAAATCTAATCTTAATACTAAACAAAAAATAGAAAGAATGCATAAAAATATAATGATAAAAATAAAAGCAGATAAACAAAACTTGGAAATATGAAGAACGAAACTTGGATTTGATTATGAAGGCCGACTTGCAGTTCAGTACAATATTATAAACTTTTTGAATCAATCCTAAAACTAAATGGAAATTGTTTATCGGTGTGAAAAATAATCGCCTTACAAAAAGTAATGCTCTCCTTTCTTCCAAAACCGCTTTCCCTTCTTATACTATTAGTGGGTGACAATTACATCAAATTAAGGCTTCAAACAAGGATAAAAATCAGGAGAGAATGTAGCCAGGAAGTTGAGAAAAAATAGGGAGAGAGTGGAGAAAATTTGGGGAGGAAGTGGCAGGCGCCACTTCCCGTTTTTGTAGGAGTGGCAATTGCCACTTCCTAATACTTAGGAGTGGCACTCTCCACCTCCTATGCATGTGGCAGCCACCATATCCTTGCCTTTCCTTAGGTGGCAGGCGCCACACCCAAGTGGCAAGTGCCACATGGTGTGTGGTGGCCCCCACCCCTTTTTTTTTCTTTCCTTTCTCTTTCTTTCTTCTTCTTTTCTTTATTTGGTATTTTCTTCCTCTTTTCTTTCCATTTCCTTCATTTATTTCTCCTTTTATTCTTTTAGTCCATATTTAAGGTAACCTACAAAACATAAGAAAACAAAGGTGTAATCGAAGATAAATCAAATAAAACAGTAATAAAAGCAGATAAAATTCATGCAAGTCAAGTCAAATATCCGATATAATTTCGCGTTATCAAACTCTCTCACACTTGAACCTTTGCTTGTCTCAAGCAAATAAAACATATGCGTGGAATTTAACACGTTATAACTCAGATCATACATCGTTGCGAGACTTTCACACGAAAGATATGTACTGGTTAAAAATACTAAGGATACCGTAATGACATGAAATTACTAAGTGTAATCAAAAACTCCCTCTCTGTGCAGACAAGTTCGAATCATGTTATTATAACTTAGCCTATTCATTTTCTCCTTTTTTCATTCTCGCGCAATCACATTAAGCCTGTTATCCCCGCACACCCATGGTAAGTAAACCTGTTAGTGTTCATTGATCTCTTTTTTCAAAACTTTTTCACATTCCTTTTCTTGTGTATTTTTGAATTTTAAGAGTCTGATCTGTTGGGCTAAATGGTCGGGTAAGGACCACCTAACTTAGTAAGAGCATATCCTTCATTCACTTTAATAATTCTATTCGATTTTTATTTTTGAGATCAAACACGTATTTGCATCGGTTTATTACTTAGGTTGTGCTTCAGGATGGTGCTGACTGCTAATATAAACTAATCAAGAGGTTACTCTAAAATTTTAGGCTTCGGCATAATAAATACTCAAACTCATTAGCAAATTAAGGGGGTTCAAGGTATCAAGACAATACCGATATTATCAATACTTCCCCAAATCTCTCAGACTCAGTCTAAATCAAGCAATATACTTTCTGGGTCAGTGTCATGATTTAAAACCAACAATTAAAAATTTTCTGTTATGGCTCAAGATTTTGGGAGAATCCGACAAATGACGGAAACTATCTAAAGTGACTCGATAACACATGAATTTATTTTATTAGCACTAAAACAAAAAGATTAAGCGAAAAATTTAAAAGTTTAAAATCTACCTTGAAAACAGTAAATAAAAGGGGTAAATAGTAAATATAAAAGGGGTAAAGCTTCCTCTCCCATAATTAAATCGAGCATTGTCCCCAATGCAACGAACTAAGGTAAAAAAAGAAGGTGGAACCTGGAAATTCTCTATCTGCGGCCTCTGCCGCGAGTTCGTGTCCACCTGCCATTTCTAAGGTGGTTAGGTGGATCTTCTGGATTTGCCACATGTACTGATAAGTCTGCCATCTCTACGGTCAATCCTGACATGGTGTGTTATTTGCTTTGCATCTGTCTGAGAATCTGCATCATCTCGGCTTACTGGGCCTCGATGCTCTGAATCCTCTGATCTCGCTGAGCGTCTAATTCGTTTCGTCGTAGCATTTCAACATATATTTCGTCTAGAGTGGCTGATGTGTCTTCGCTTCTTCTTGGTATGCGCCTTGAGGATGTACCTGCAACATTATCAGAAGTGACACATGTAGTGTGTGGTTGTGCGTTAGTATCGTCCCCGTCAGCAGCAACATTCTCAGGAATGCGCATGGAGACTGGGTCATCAATATAACAATAGTTATCAGGGTTACGCACATTCGTGCGAGCAGGGTTTGGTAGAATAATACTCGAGAATACTTGGTTATTTATCATTAAATCGAAGTTTCTGTCTCTCTGTCTCCCCACCATTTTCATACTCCTAATCATATCTATATTTATGGTTCTTGCGGTAGAGGAGTTAAAGATGAAAAACTATTTTGTAGGTCGAGAGTTTGGCCTAGCATAGTTATCAGGCCACCAAAAACTATAGCTCCCTTTTTAGCGGTGGCTATCGCTTTCATGTGGGTGAACAAAATTGGGATAGTGTTTATTTTCTCGCCGGTTGCTAAAGCGGTAAACAGATAGAAAAATTCTACTTCGTTTATTTTATTATAATTTGACCTACCAAAAATGGTACAGGCTAACAGTTGGCACAAATAGCGCACCGACGGGTTTTAGATTAACAAGGCTCTATTGCCTTCGAAACTTTGGGTTACTGTCCCTGTTATCGCTCTCTAGAAATATTTATACGCGCTTAGCCATCCCTCACTATTTGGAACGTCATATTTAGCTTCATCTTCGTAGGGACATTTAAATAAGACAGCTAATCCGTGTCGCTACCGCAAAAATAAGGTGTCGACAAAACAGAAGAGTCGCCACCTTTCGTTATTTATCCCTCGGAACGAGAAAGGAAACAATCAGAAAAACCTGACGAAAAGGTATAAGACAAGGTCATCGCAACCAATGTCTTATACCTTTTCGTCAGGTTTTTCCGATCGTTTCCTTTCCCGTTCTGAGGGATAAATAACGAAAGGTGGCGACTCTTCTGTTTTGCCGACACCTTATTTTCGCGGTAGCGACAGATGGCGACTCTGCTGGGGAAATACAACATCAGTGTCGCTACTGCAAAAATCGGCGCCGGCTTGACAGGAGAGTCGCCACCGTGCGTTATTTATCCCTCAGAACAGGAAAGGAAACGCTCGAAGTAAACCTCGCAAAGACGGGAAAAGGTATGGTCATCGCAACCAAAACCTGGATTCGGGAGTCGGTTACGCAAGGGGAAGGTATTAGCACCCCTCACGTCCATCGTACTCGATGGGATCCACGCTTGGTGTTTATAGGAAAAGGGTGTGTTTATCTATCTACTCTAATGGTCG
Organism: Lathyrus sativus; assembly: GCA_963859935.3. NCBI lineage: Eukaryota > Viridiplantae > Streptophyta > Magnoliopsida > Fabales > Fabaceae > Lathyrus > Lathyrus sativus. The sequence continues at coordinate 390,756,954 of OZ012736.1, forward strand.
GTCTGAAAAGAAAATAACCGGACAGGACTCGACAGAACATACGGTGTTCTGGGCCTACGTATTCCCTCGTGCAATGGGAAAGTCAGAGTCAACGTAGTTCGACTACCTACGTCTAAACGGGGAAAAGGTTGCTCGCCAGGACATCGCGTCCTGTGCCTACGTACTTCCACACAGCATGGAAGATCAGAGCAAACATAGTTCGACTAACTACGGGTAAACAGGGGGCTCTCACACAGCAGTGAGAAAACAAACTGGTCTCAAAGGTTCGGGAACCTACAACTACAATCTGGTCTCAAATGCGCTCGGGCAAGAGAAATGGATAACAATTAGTCGTCAGCGGGAAAGTCTCGATCGCACAGCCGCGAGAGAACAAAAGGTTAGTTGTTAGTGTGCTCGCTAGGATATCGCATCCTATGCCTACATATCCTTGTCTGGCACAAGGAATCAGAGCAGCTGTAGTTCAGCTAACTACGACACAAGCTACTCAAAAGCTCCTACTGAAAGGAAAGGGGAAAGGACACCCTAAAACTATAGCTGGAAAAGGGGAATCTACCTACTGTTATCATGCCTGGTTGACCATCCTAGTGTCTATCATAACAACTCCGCAGCGGAGAAGTCAGAGCTCCTAAGGGATCATGGCAACAGGACTAAACGGCAAACAGGAAATACTGCGAAGTAAAGAAATACTAGAAATATGCATGAATGTAACAACTAAACAAACAAGGTACAAAGGCCGCAAACCACAGAGGTAAGGGAGCTCAGCTCTACCAAATACCAACAAGCAAAGCCACTCAATAACAAACAAGCAGAAGGAGGACCACCTCAACTTCTCATGCACACAAAGCCTATTTCTAAGATGCACCTACCTCAGAACTATCTAGATGAATACCTAAGTCTAATGCAACACAACACCACATAAGTCAAACAACACAACGAGAAGGCTAGCTAACCTGGCAAACCTCTATCTACAAAACAAGAAACTACTCCTGGGCAAGACCCCTAACAAACCTGAAACAAGCTTAATCTATCCCTGAACAAAACTCTATGCAACACCTTAAGCAAAACTCTAATCAAAACCCTAAGCAAGAGGAATCAATCCCAGTCTCCAAGCTTCAGAACAAGCTTACCAGAGAAAGGGAGCTAAGCAGACAAACTCATAGTGCCTTCCTCGAGAAAGTACCAGGAGGTTACTACTCAGGAGTCATATCCTATGCGGCTCGACAACTGTGATTAGTTTACATTCCTCCTCAGGAGAAACTAAACTCACATGAAGGCTCCGGCATCATTGGATATTTGAGAAATCCTATCTGAACTAAGGGAACTAAGTGAACAGACCCATAGGACCTTCCTCAGGAAAGTACTAGGAGGCTTCCACTTAGGAATCGTATCCTATGTGGCTCAACAACTGTGATCAGTTTACATTCCTCCTCAGGAGAAATTAAACTCACAAGTTGGCTCCAACATCATTGGATACTTAAGAAATCCTAGATAAACTAGAGGAACTAAGTGAACAGACCCATAGGACCTTCCTCAAGAAAGTACTAGGAGGCTTCCACTTAGGAATTGTATCCCATGTGGCTCAACAACATGTGATCAGTTTACATTCCTCTTCAGGAGAAATTAAACTCACAAGTCGGCTCCAACATCATTGGATACTTAAGAAAGAGGTGAGAAGAAAGAATGAAAGTCATTCATAGTGCCTTCCTCAGGAAAGTACCATGAACTTCCTTCAAACTTCAGGATCTCAAACCTCACAGACAGGGAACAAGCTCCTAGACTAAGCCTCAATCCACTGCATCCTTGCAAGCTCCAACAGGACTTCAACCAGCTCCCATCTTTGAGAAGAACCCACAGGCCATCAAACCACAAGAAACTATCTCTGAAGTTCAACCACAGTTGAACTTCAAAGTCTGAAGCCATCAAGACTTCTCTTATCCTCAAGCTCAGACTAAAACATATTAGAACATCCTACAAAAATCTATCGAAAATCTATGGGAAACCTACATGGCTCTATGACAACATACAAAAAAATCAGAGCAAAATTCAATACCAGATGAAAGAACTAAAATCAACAAAGCAGACATATCCACAAACCAATTATTCAATATCAAAACAATACAAAAAATGCAATTAAACTGAAAATGCATGATTAAGCTAATGTTTTTGTACTGTAAAATTCTACATTGAATTACGAGTCTACAGAAGAAAGAACGGAATTATTTGATCGAATCTACTATTTTTTATGGATTTTCTAATAATATGCATGCACTAAAAGATATTAAAAAAGGCATTTAAATGGAAAATATGATAAAAATAGCAAACAAAAATAAAATGGCATTTTTATTTTTATACAATTTTCTAGACATTTTCATGAAGTGGTAGAAAAAACAAGAAATCAAAAATCAATTGTTTTCATTTTATTATGAATTTTACAAGATGCAAAGAAATATTAAAAGAAATTAAAAACTAAAAAATTGAAATAAAAGAGGAGGGGGTTCAAACAACATGTTTTTCAGTTCATTTTAAAATGGGCTCACGCTATGGGGTGTGAAAAGCACATGGGCGCAGGGCCCAGTCTCATCAGAATCCAATGGAAAATAAAAAAAAGAAGGAAAACGCGGGGGGTGCATTAAGCAAATTTTCAAGTTCATTCTAAAACAGGCTTCATGCTATGGGGGTGCAAATAACATTAAGGGCCTAAGGCCCAATCCTCGTTTTCACTCTACTCTCACGCTCAGGGGGGGGGGGGGATGAGTAAACTGGGAGTGTTTCAGCAATTTCCTTTTGGGCTTGGCCCAACCGAAACCCTAACCCACACCCTCAAGACACAAAACCTATCTTCCTCTCCCAACACCTGAACACTGTTCATGCTCTCAAACCCTAGCCGCTCACGAATCTCCTCTCCCTCTCTGCAATTCTTCTCAAGAATCACCAATCAAGTTCTGAAACACTCGAACTCTACCCAAACACCTTCCCCTTCCGATCAACACCGTCAACAATCAGACTCTCAAGACAACCTCCTCCACTACTCAAGAACCATTTACCGTTCATCTAATCACCACAACCTAAAAGAGAAAGACTAATCGTACATGCAAAGAGTAGTAAGAACAGAAGATAGAACCTGGAGAACGTCGTTGTTGTAGCGTTGAAGATCTACGAGCTTCTGAAACGGATCTTCAAAGAATCTGGGTGGGAATTGCCGTTGGAGCGCGCTCGTACACGGATTACGAAGGTGGAGCTCTGAATCTTGAAGGACCTGGATTGGCGTTCTTGACGATTGATGAAGATAATGATGACTTTCTGGGATTTCGCTGAAGAATGATGAAGGTTCGAACGTGTTCTGGGAATTTCTGGGCGAATCGTATGGCTTGGTGAAGAACACTGTCCTGGTTGAGGAAGATTCTGGGTTGAAAACCACGAAGAACCGGTGAAGTTCTTGATGATCGATGATGAGAAACGAAGACGTTCTGGGGAGGGATTGAAGAACGATGGAGTTCTGAGGCTTTTCTGGGAAACGTTGATGAAGGATCTGGAAAATCCTTTGAAGTTTCCGGCGGTGGTTGGATTTTCCGATGAGGAGAAGATGAAGGGGGACGGAGGAGGATCGGAGAAGAAAAGAGTGTTTCTGGGAATTCTGGGTGGAAAACTAGCTCCGGCGAGCTGTTACGGTGGCCGGAAGGTGTTAGGGTGGCCGACGGTGTGGTGGTTCAGGGAGGATGCATGGCCGGCGACGAGGGGGTCCGGCGAGATCTGAGGGCGTGATAAGTGGCGAAGGGGAGGTCAAGGTGGTGACACGCGTGAGACGCGCTGGCAGAGGGAGAGTGTAGTGGGACGCGTGTCCGTGAGTGGGAAGTTCTGAGTTGATGTGGTGGGGTCCTCTGAGTGTGAACGCGTGGCCCCCTTTATACTCGGACAAGTGGCATCCTCTGGCCAAAACCTGCACAAAAAAACGAATTGGACTGATAATGAAGCGGGCTTCCCAAAAAACCTGTACTGGGCCCATACGAAAATTAATCAGAAAACCCTAAAAAAACTGAATAAAATCTAAATCTGATTATCTAATTAAAAACAATTAAGACCTAATTAACTAATGACTAATCCTAATTAACTAAATGCTGATTAACTATCCTAATTGATTCTATCAAATTCAATTAAATTCTAAACAAAAGATTAATCCTAATTAAATCTAAAACATGATTAATATCTACTTAAACCTATATTAAACTACAACTAATAAAATCCTAATAATCTCTATTTAATCTCTAATATTATTTAAAACTATTAAAATCCTATTTAAAACTAATAAGAAAAATCTATTAAAAGATTAAAGCTCTATTAACACAAACTCTATTATTTCTATTAAAAAACTATTAAAAATTCCTATTAACATAAAAGAAAAATCTATATTCCCCTTTTTTCTTTATTATTCTAAAAACCATTAAAACTATTTAAAACCTTTTATATTCTAAAAATGATTAAAAAACTATTACATCTATTTAAAATTCTAAAAAGAGATTTAAACTATTTAAAATGCTAAACAATCTATTTAAATCCTAAAAATGATTAAAATGCCTATTTAAAATCCAAAAAGTCTATTAAAACCCTAAAAAATGCAGACAAATGCAAATGACCACCATAAAAGAGCGCACGAGACCAGATTGAATCAAACAGAGAGCCCCGGGCATCAGAATATCCCAAAATCACTATGCAAGCTAAAAATCACCGAAGAGCGCGCAATTTCCCAAAAATAAAACCCTGATGATCTGGACTGGATCTGCCATAGCTAGTAAATGAAACCCATGCCGTAACTCTGATATCCTCTGTCTGTGCACAAATATCATGCGTCTGATTTGCGAATATGAATTTAAACCGCGAGTCAGATAGGAGAACCGGTTGGTCAAATTTTAGGGTGCAACAGCTGCCCCTGTTCAAGCGACTTGAACCTGAAGGGTTTGAAGAGCGCTCAGCCTTCAAACATTCAGAGGTACGAGACGGTTGAATACAAATAAAACCCGAAAATTTGCCAACCGCGAGAATATACTGTAAACTGCTTGGGGAATAAAGTCCTGAACCGAGCCCAGTCATTACGGCACCAAACTGATCAATCATCTGGTAAAGAACTCCTGATTTGAATGCCAATTACCTGTGGTACCGTTATATAACAAACCCTAGGGTTGCAACGAAACACCTGATCCTTTCATATTGCCTACTGATAGGCAGGAAGAGAAATATACTCACATCGTCCAAAGATGGACGGGAAGACACCCTGATCGAATACTCACCTCGTCTAATGATAGACGGAAAGACGCCATTAATCTTCATACTCACATCGTCTAAAGGGTAGACGGGATCATCCTGATTGATGAAACAAATCAATATTCACATCGTCTAAGGATAGACGGGAAGAAATAATCTCCATACTCACATCGTCTAAGGATAGACGGCAAGACATTCATAATCTCCATACTCACATCGTCTAAGGGTAGACGAGATCATCCTGATTGATGAAACAAATCAATTCACATCGTCTAAGGATAGACGGGAAGAAATAATCTCCATACTCACATCGTCTAAGGATAGACGGAAAGACACCATAATCTCCATACTCACATCGTCTAAGGGTAGACGGGATCATCCTGATCGATGAAACAAATCAATATTCACATCGTCTAAGGATAGACGGGAAGAAATAATCTCCATACTCACATCGTCTAAGGATAGACGGAAAGACACCATAATCTCCATACTCAAATCGTCTAAGGATAGACGGGAAGAAAGCCTTAATCTCCATACTCACGTCGTCTAATGATAGATGGAAAGACACCATTAATCTCCATACTCACATCGTCTAAGGGTAGACGGGATCATCCTGATCGATGAAACAAATCAATATTCACATCGTCTAAGGATAGACGGGAAGAAATAATCTCCACACTCACATCGTCTAAGGGTAGACGGGATCATCCTGATTGATGAAACAAATCAATTCACATCGTCTAAGGATAGACGGGAAGAAATAATCTCCATACTCACATCGTCTAAGGGTAGACGGAAAGACACCATAATCTCCATACTCACATCGTCTAAGGATAGACGGGAAGAAAGCCACGTTCAAACTCAAGACGTCTAATGATAGACGGAGAAATCCCCTTATTGGAGGAACACATCGTCAATATGAATTGACGGGAAGAAAAGTCTGTCGATACCAGAGGGCTGACTGATCAAAGCATAATTGTTGTATGATCTGAGATGCAAATAAACCGCTGAATCGTCTGAACACTGCTGCTGGATAAATGCCCCTGAACTGATCACAGAGTAATTCACGCGCCATGTGAGGCTGGCAGAAAACCTGACTTATGCTTCGTATGCATATGCATATGCTTTAATCTTTCTATGGCGTAATGCTCCACTTAGGATGGAAATACTACGCATCTTGAAAATGACATGCAAGTATGATGCAAATATGATGATGCATGCAATGTGCTAATGCAGGCTCGAGCTGCCGGAGAAAGCTGGGTACAGAAAACCACTTCGGCAACATAAATGCTGAAGACGAGGCCAACTCCGTTGGGGATAAACCGGATATCACAGGATTATCCCAGCAAAATAAATGCTGGGAGAGTGAAATCCACTCCACTGGGGATATTGGGAACTTAACCGAACACCTCGACGAAGTAATACCCTGCTGGGGAATATAACTCTGCTGTAAAATAGCAGACGTGCTGAATATGATTGGACTCCTCTGGGGATAGCTTACCCGTACCAACGACGAATTGGACTTTGCTGGAGAAAAATAGACGGAGCCCTCCTGCGTACTGCCGAAAATTGGATTTGGAAACTGATGCGCCAACACGGATGGGCTTCACAGTGATCGCCAACACGGATTTATGCTTTTAGGCTGTCTGTGATGGGTCAGGTACAATTGACGCTGGAAAACACTCTGCCTGAATCCACAGTTTTCTGATTGAAGATTCACGGGATAGTAACACGACTTCCCGACATTTGCCTCGCACTCGAAAATTGGCTGAATCTGCTCGAATGACTCTGAATGACCCCGCTGATACGGAGAAGAACCAATTCTTTCGCCTCCGATATGCCCCAGCCTGCGGGACCTCTGTGGGGATAGTCCTTGAAAGGAAATCTGCAAATCTGTTCTCTGATGGTCTGATATGACAGGCCCCAGCGTTCTGGACTTCGGAAAGATACTTCACCTCAGATGCTCCTCGAATAAAGAACAACCTCTGCGCTCTTAAGATGGCCTGCCCCTGACTGCAATGACCTTGCTCCTGATTATCTGACCTAGAGCAGTACCTCCTGACTACGCCATATTTGCCAAATCTCTCACCTGATTACCCCAGGATAGCTGACTTCGAAAGGTTGCCCTGACTGGGGATTACGATAATAGCTTGCCCCTGCTCTCGGAACATTTGGGCGCTCTGTATTCTATCCTGAACATACATTTGCACTGTAGGAAACTTTTCTGCTGTCAAGCGCTCACTCGCAAGTAAAACCAGTTGTTCTGCGTAAAAGATGTATTAATGCAACACATATGACAGCTTTGACATCCAATCTGTTCACTGGGAAAAGGAAAAAACAGTTTATGGCATATAATGCACAAACATTTATCAAGAATATCAACATCAGTACCAACATGGTAAGAGGAACCTTTTTAGGAGTCAGAATCGACGCGACCTTTACCGAAGTATGCTTTCGAAACAACCTGCTTCAGTTAGGACTTTTGAAGGTTGTAACGTGGTCAGGTTCACGGTTTTGAAGGAAAGGATAAAGGCTCAAAGTTTGTTTTAACCCACCCGCTCTCCTTGATGTTCTCCCATCCTACGTTCAACTAATTCAACCCTAGCGCTCACCTCTCAGAGGTTGAAAGATAGGAGTGATAGTTCGAGAAACTATGAGTTTTCGGAGTGACAGCCACTCACTTTTCGTCTTTGACACTTGAGGTCACACGACTCGTATTTCCTTTGAGGATTTTTTCTTTTGTCATCCTTTCATCTTTTTTCTTTTCCCTAACTTTTTCCTGGACTGACTCCTTTTGAGTTTCTTTTGATTTTTTTAAGTCCAGCGGGATGCCCTCATTTTTGCCTAAGTCATTTGTTTTGAAGTTTTCTTAACTTAGCGGGCTTTTGATTCTTTTTTTTCTCTCTCTTTTTTCGAACAAGTCGTGTGACACCGGTTGTCTGACTCTTTCGGGGAATGATGTGACTGCCCCACTCTTGATTGACCCATTGTAGTCTTTTAGGCACGACCTCTAGGGATGTGATTGATCCTCGAACGGACACTCCTTTTGCGATTTGGACGCTCGGTCAAATTAGCTAACACCTACCCTGCCCCAGGTTAAGATCGAGGGTTTTTCGGTTCCAGAAAGAACTCCTACTACTAGGCTCAAAGGGGTTGACAAGGGATTATCTTCCTTATAACTCCGGTGTTTAGGGATTCAAAACAATGCCTGTACATCATCAGCAGGTTTTATTTCAAAAGCATACAATCGGAATTTTGCACGTCGTTCATTTTCGTCATCCTCCCCAGATTCTTCTTAACCAAGCGTTGGACATTTGTAAAAACAATTAGTGAACACGAATGGATTCAATCAAAACATGCATATTTATTTCATTATCATCAATTGACTGAAAACAACAAGTTTTACAAACAAGATTGCATTTTAACCAGGAAAGAAACTACAAATGTAAAGAAATGACAAGATAAAACAAAGAAAAAATGCTAGCTTCCGAGAACCGGGCTTTCACATTTGTCCCGCTGCTGAACCAGCTATCTTCGCAATCAGTTATTAGAGGCAACCCGAAGCTGTCCTGATCTGCTTTCAACGATCCAACCAGATTATAGAGCCCCTTCTCCTTCATTCAGATGATTTTGGGACCTTCCTGCCCGAAGCTGATTGCTGCACTATCAAGTAGATCCTGCACTTTGTGTTTGAAGGCCAGACAATCTTCAATGCTGTGCCCTTGTGCTCCTGAATGGAAATCACAGCGCTCCTTGCTATCATAACCTGCTGGCGGTGTACCTGTCAGTGGGGCTAACTTCCTCTTCTCAACCAACTACAATCGTAGCAACACCTGAAGAAGTTCGGCATACGGCATCGGAGGCACCTTAAATACCCTCAATGGCTTCTGATTTTGAGTTTTTCGCTGATTGGGATACTGCTGCCTTTTCCACTGTTGGGATCGTTGCTGTTGTTGCTGGTATCAGGTTGACTCTTGAACACCCTTCGTAGCAAGTACAACATCGGTTTCTGGACTTTCACTGTACTGATCAAGGCCCTCCTTATGCTTAGCCATTTTATTTCTCAGATCTGCCCCAGGAATAGGCAACAGTTGTGGGCATGGAGATTCTGACACCGTAGCGTCCAGGATACGCTTCTGACCCGCTGCAGCTTTAGAAACATCTGTCATCTTAGCATCGATTGAGACAGGAGCAATACGTACAGCTACGCCGCTCGGCGTGAATTCAATATCGTGCGAGTCAATCAGGTCTCGAACATTGTGCTTAAAAGCATGGCAACCCTCGATGTCGTGTCCGAGTGCCCCAGAATGAAATTCACATTGCTTACTGGCATCGTACCCATGAGGAAGCGCTCTCGTGGGTGGTTCCAACGTTCTCTTTTCAACCATTTTGAACCTCAATAAAGTCTGCAAGAGCTCAGCATATGTCGTAGGCGGCGCCTCAAATATTCTCTTTGGCTTCCCTTCCTGGATCCTCCGTTGAGCCGGATGTATCCTCTGCTGCTGCTGCTCAGGTTCCACAGGCACAGACGGCACGAGCTTCTTCATTGCGGCTTCAAATAGCTGATCATCCTCTTTCCTAAGCACATTCTTGACTACTTCCATGATCAAGCTCATTTGGGTCTTCAGCTGACTGTTCTCCTCTTTGAGGATCTTCTGCTCCAGACGCATATCTTGCATGTCTCTCATCATCTGCCCCAGCTGGCTTCGGACTTCAATCAATTCAAACTGATTTTGTTCCATATCTCTGAAGGAATTCCTGTAACAAACTGGACGACGAGGAAATAAGACCCACGGTTATGATATACCTGTTAAATGATAACTCAATGCAGAAAGCAAACACATATTCGATACAAGATAAAGAGAAACTCAAGCACACAGACGAACATCTCGCACACATGTATAACCAACAAAAGCATCACGCAGGCACAAATGAGTACGAATACAATGACCCCAGCCAACAATCCTGGTGGTGGTCGGCAAACACTAGTGCACAAAAGCTAAACGGATTATGCAGAGAAAACAAATGCGACACCCGGCACATAAACTTCTAGAAACTTCTCCCATATTCAACTGAACTCTCTGGTTGACAATCTTCAGAGCACACACTTCCTGTGGAGTCTTCCATGACATTAACTGACGAACCCATACAACTGGAGGATGGAAAATCATTAATCTGAACAAAACCCTGAGGAGTGATGCAAATGCGGCTAGAGTCTAACAGATCTTGAACCTGGCTTCTAAGCACCTTACAATCATTTGTTGAATGCCCCTGTGCCCCAGCATGGTACTCACAGCGGGCGCTGGCATCAAAACCTGGAGGATACGGTGGAATCACCAGCTTAGTCTCTTTCGGCACTATCAACCCACTCCTGATCAGTTCTGGCAACAACTGACTGTATGACACCGGTAGCTGAGTAAACTGCCTTTCAGGCTTCCTTGGTCTTCGTGGGGCATGCTGACGCGATCGGCGATAGGATGACCGCTGACTTGAAGTGTCTGAAAACCGATCCTGAGATGCTAGAGGCTCTGATATGATGTCATTTCCTTCCCACTCTTCTTGAGAACTGACAACTGACTCAATCTTATTAACTGGGACGTAAGGGACATCTCGAAACTTTCCATTCTTGAGTCCTCTCTCAACAAGCTCACCCATTCTCATCAGGCCCACAAAGCTTGTACAACCGAACAATTTGTCGAAATACTGGCCTTTCAGAGTGCCCAAGAAGATGTCAACCATTTCTCTTTCCGGAAGCGGTGGTTGAACACTAGCAGCCAACTCTTTCCATCTTCGCAAATACCCCCTGAATGATTCATTCTCCGCCTGAGATAATTCTTGCAGATGTACGAGACTAGGAGTCAAATCCAGGTTGTAATCGTACTGCTTCATGAAAGCTCTGGCTAAATCCACCCATGATCGAATCTGATTACTCTCTAATTGCACATACCATCTCACCGATGCCCCAGTCAGGCTGTACTGAAAGCAATGGATCATCAACTTGTCATTTCGCACAAATGAAGTCATCCTTCGACAGAACATCATTAAATGCAGCTTTGGACAGCTACCTCCCGTGTACTTTTCGAATTCCGGCACTTTGAACTTGTACGGCAACACGAGATCAGGAACCAAACACATGTCTACAGCATCCAGGTTAACGACATCTTTCGCTTCTAAGGCTTTTATACCTTCTTCCAATGCTCGGAGTCTTCTATCCTTTTCAAGAGCTCTTGGATCTACCATCCCGGCCATTGGAATATCTCTCCGGTAATTCATCACAGGGAAAGCAACACCTTGATTGTTAGCAGGAGGATGACGTTCATTTCGGGCAACGAACTGCTCATGTCGATCTCGATTCTCAACGGTAGGCTGTACAGTAACGTTGTTCGGGAAGTCTTCCATAGAATTGTACCGATGGTTGGACGCCATAGTAAACCCTGTCAAAGTGTTAGGAGCCTGGAAATTGCCTTCAGCCATAGCTATCGATTACCTGTAACTGACTACACTGCTTGATTCTGCTCAAATCTGCTTCAGCCCCTTGGTCGTCTTCAACACTCCACTCTTGCCTCAAACAATCCCCCGAGAATCACCCTCTGGTGAAAACAAAGGCTGGATAAGTGCTCTGGTCTGCTAGAGAAATGCTATGCAATATGATTTATGCAAACAGAAATACAAAAAATGCTAACGTGCATGTGTGCATTGGAGATATTTCCCCTCCAATTCCAGTGTCAGTGGTAGCAAGACGAGATAAACCATAAAGACAATATTTAGAAAAACCCTCATATATTTATTATAATAACAGTCTTGTCAAGAGGTTACATAACTATGCTCCATACAGCTGATATGATAAAGGAGGATCCCAGCCAACATGCCTGGTGGTGATCTCAACACAACAGAATACAAGAGAGAAATCAAGTACGGGTACGGTTGCGGAAGTCCTCGACCATCTTCTTCGTCTCTGCGTGATCCGGTCGATAAATCAAACCTTCTATCAACTGATCCCTTTTTCTGACCGTTCCCTAGATGTCTCTGACAAAGTCTTCCCAAGCCTTATCCTGGGCACCATCCCCAGGTTTGGGTCTCTTGGCGTCTGCTCTATGCTGAAAATCTTCCAAATTCTTCATGGCATCAGTCAGTTTGCGCTCGGCTTCGTATCGGCGACATGCTTCCTCTTCAAGCTCTTCAGTCTTCACTTTGACCTGTTCTTCTAACTGAGCAACATGTGTCTTTAACTCTTCTTCCCGTTCTTTGCGCTTGGTCATAGTGAGATCCCAGTGCTCTCTGAACTTGGCTAGCTTCGTGTAGGCCCTTTCCAGCTCTTGCTTCTTAGTAGCCAGTACACTGCTAACTGAGTCTACATCTAACTCCAGACGCTTCTTGGTTTCGGTTAATTCCAATAACGTGGTCTTCAGATGTTTCAGAGTTTCAGCCTGTTGCTTAGAAACATATCCTGTTTCAATCTTTTCATGACGAAGCTGGGCATTCTCTTGCTCTAAAGCCTCTTTAGCCTTTGCTAGCTCTTCTTTCTCCGCCATCAGCTGCTTGTATACCTGTATGTCCACAGTGGTAGGCTCCTCCACCGGAGAAGGATGCAATGGCTGAACCGCTGGATAAGGCAAGAGGAATTTCATAGCTCGCTCACGAATCCATTCTACATACGGGCCAGGAACTCGAATATCCCCTCTGCTACCTGAAGGCTTCCCTCTCTTGTGCAAGTTCATCCATGACTTCTCGAGCTTGGTCAGCATCTCTTTCCCTATTGCCCCGGTGAGATACAGAGATTCCTGTATCTCCTCGGGCTTCGGCGCTCCTTGAGGTACATACCCAAATTGCCTGATCAATAAGGAAGGGTTGTAATTGACACATCCTTTCCTTCCTATTAACGGAACATTCGGGAATCCTTCGCATTTGAGTATGACCTCAACTCCGAATACCTCTTCGTTGACCCACACCACATTCTCGGCAGTCAATTCCATCAAGCGCTCGGGCCATCCTAGAGAATCAATAGAGGTGACAAAAGGGCCTGACTTAGGCATATGACTGGTGAACCACCTGCACAAGAGAGGTACACAACAAGACACATTCCTTCCTCGCCGCTTTTCATTCTGGTAGTGGGTAGAATGGTGGATATCTCCCAGCAAAGTAGGAACTGGGTTCCTTGCAGCCAAAATATAGAAAGCATCTGAGTCAACAAAATCAGGAATGTTCGGGAACAACACGATGCCATAAACACATACAGCAAGGATGACGTCAAAAACACCCCAGCCACCCTTCTGGGCATACTCCCGAGCCTTCTCCACCAAGACATCCAACGGAAATCGCCACACATCTCCTCTTCTGATCATCTTCCCGGACAACTCAGACTCTCTTAAGTACAGGATGGCAGAAAGCTCAGCCAGATTAGGCTCAGCGTCCGTACGATAGAAAGGCATCTGCTCGCGGATAGGTATGTCCAAGAGTGCAGAATACTCCTCCAGGGTAGGAGCCAAAACAAAGTCAGGAAATACGAAACACCTGAGCTCCGCATCATAAAACTGTAATAGGGTATAAATGCCGCTGATCTCGTAGGCCGATGGCTGATAAACATAGGTCAATATCCTCCCATATCTCTTTCTAAAGTCACTCATTACCCTCTTCTTAGCAATAGTAATCAATTCTAACAATAGACTGATATCCGGAGACGGAAACTTATAGGGCAATACTCTCTTCGTGGTTTCCATGTCTTGCTAGGAACAAACACCAGAACTGGGAGGGAAAATATGTACCTGCAATACACACACGTTAGTTGAATGCAAATGGTAATGCAATGATGCAATATGATAGATAATGCAATCTGTGAACACAGGGGCTATGCTGTAGCCTGAAGAGTAATATCTCTGTGATCAAGAACAGAAAACCACCATGGTCACCAGAACCTCATGACACTAACTATCATCTGATACTCAAAATAGCAATCCCCTGGTAAGAAATCCATCTGAACCTCTGTATCTGACGAGAAAACCATCTGATAATAGCATCAACCTCAGATAAGAAACCCATCTGACCCAGACAACACACCTGGAGATGAATCAAGAACACCGTCTGATAAAGGTACTGAATCATGGTTTCTGAAGGCCAGTTTTCCTGCAATAACCCAATCCCCCTCACAGGTATGATGAACCTAATCCACGGACAAAGGGTACGGCATCCTATGCGGTCATCAGCGTCACAGACTTCCATGAGTGATGATACGATTCCCAGAAGAGTGGCATCGTCGAGTCATGAAGAGGCCTCACTTAGCTGACTTCCAAATGATCGGTCCCCAGAGTCGACAATCCTCACGTCTGGACTCCCCTCAGATCCTCAGGACCGGAAAGGAGCACCTCTGCGAGAATCTCGTCTGAGCGCAGATTTCGTAGGGAACTGTGCCTGCTCAGCAGACAGGTTCGTCTACTACTCTCCACAACTATATCTAGGTGCATACTCAAGCCCAGATCCGGCTTCTCACTCACAGTAACCTCCCTTGCCCACAACAATAATCATAATAATATAATGCTGGAAAATAAATGCGGAAAGGTAAAGGTACGGAAAAGTAAAGTGCAGAAAGGTAAAACACATATGCACAACACCCAACAAATAAACACTCAAGCGCTAGGATTGACTCGCGTAGGGGATGGGAAACGGTCCCAGCATAAGGGATGGGAAAAGTCCCTAGATGCTATAATTCCCCAGCAGAGTCGCCAGCTGTCGCTACTGCGAAAATCGGCGCCGGCTTGACAGGAGAGTCGCCACCGTGCGTTATTTATCCCTCAGAACGGGAAAGGAAACGCTCAAAGTAAACCTCGCAAAGACGGGAAAAGGTATGGTCATCGCAACCAAAACCTGGATTCGGGAGTCGGTTACGCAAGGGGAAGGTATTAGCACCCCTCACGTCCATCGTACTCGATGGGATCCACGCTTGGTGTTTATAGGAAAAGGGTGTGTTTATCTATCTACTCTAATGGTCGGTCTGAAAAGAAAATAACCAGACAAGACTCGACAGAACATACGGTGTTCTGGGCCTACGTATTCCCTCGTGCAATGGGAAAGTCAGAGTCAACGTAGTTCGACTACCTACGTCTAAACGGGGAAAAGGTTGCTCGCCAGGACATCGCGTCCTGTGCCTACGTACTTCCACACAGCATGGAAGATCAGAGCAAACGTAGTTCGACTAACTACGGGTAAACAGGGGGCTCTCACACAGCAGTGAGAAAACAAACTGGTCTCAAAGGTTCGGGAACCTACAACTACAATCTGGTCTCAAATGCGCTCGGGCAAGAGAAAGGGATAACAATTAGTCGTCAGCGGGAAAGTCTCGATCGCACAGCCGCGAGAGAACAAAAGGTTAGTTGTTAGTGTGCTCGCTAGGATATCGCATCCTATGCCTACATATCCTTGTCTGGCACAAGGAATCAGAGCAGCTGTAGTTCAGCTAACTACGACACAAGCTACTCAAAAGCTCCTACTGAAAGGAAAGGGGAAAGGACACCCTAAAACTATAGCTGGAAAAGGGGAATCTACCTACTGTTATCATGCCTGGTTGACCATCCTAGTGTCTATCATAACAACTCCGCAGCGGAGAAGTCAGAGCTCCTAAGGGATCATGGCAACAGGACTAAACGGCAAACAGGAAATACTGCGAAGTAAAGAAATACTAGAAATATGCATGAATGTAACAACTAAACAAACAAGGTACAAAGGCCGCAAACCACAGAGGTAAGGGAGCTCAGCTCTACCAAATACCAACAAGCAAAGCCACTCAATAACAAACAAGCAGAAGGAGGACCACCTCAACTTCTCATGCACACAAAGCCTATTTCTAAGATGCACCTACCTCAGAACTATCTAGATGAATACCTAAGTCTAATGCAACACAACACCACACAAGTCAAACAACACAACGAGAAGGCTAGCTAACCTGGCAAACCTCTATCTACAAAACAAGAAACTACTCCTGGGCAAGACCCCTAACAAACCTGAAACAAGCTTAATCTATCCCTGAACAAAACTCTATGCAACACCTTAAGCAAAACTCTAATCAAAACCCTAAGCAAGAGGAATCAATCCCAGTCTCCAAGCTTCAGAACAAGCTTACCAGAGAAAGGGAGCTAAGCAGACAAACTCATAGTGCCTTCCTCGGGAAAGTACCAGGAGGTTACTACTCAGGAGTCATATCCTATGCGGCTCGACAACTGTGATTAGTTTACATTCCTCCTCAGGAGAAACTAAACTCACATGAAGGCTCCGGCATCATTGGATATTTGAGAAATCCTATCTGAACTAAGGGAACTAAGTGAACAGACCCATAGGACCTTCCTCAGGAAAGTACTAGGAGGCTTCCACTTAGGAATCGTATCCTATGTGGCTCAACAACTGTGATCAGTTTACATTCCTCCTCAGGAGAAATTAAACTCACAAGTTGGCTCCAACATCATTGGATACTTAAGAAATCCTAGATAAACTAGAGGAACTAAGTGAACAGACCCATAGGACCTTCCTCAAGAAAGTACTAGGAGGCTTCCACTTAGGAATTGTATCCCATGTGGCTCAACAACATGTGATCAGTTTACATTCCTCTTCAGGAGAAATTAAACTCACAAGTCGGCTCCAACATCATTGGATACTTAAGAAAGAGGTGAGAAGAAAGAATGAAAGTCATTCATAGTGCCTTCCTCAAGAAAGTACCATGAACTTCCTTCAAACTTCAGGATCTCAAACCTCACAGACAGGGAACAAGCTCCTAGACTAAGCCTCAATCCACTGCATCCTTGCAAGCTCCAACAGGACTTCAACCAGCTCCCATCTTTGAGAAGAACCCACAGGCCATCAAACCACAAGAAACTATCTCTGAAGTTCAACCACAGTTGAACTTCAAAGTCTGAAGCCATCAAGACTTCTCTTATCCTCAAGCTCAGACTAAAACATATTAGAACATCCTACAAAAATCTATCGAAAATCTATGGGAAACCTACATGGCTCTATGACAACATACAAAAAAATCAGAGCAAAATTCAATACCAGATGAAAGAACTAAAATCAACAAAGTAGACATATCCACAAACCAATTATTCAATATCAAAACAATACAAAAAATGCAATTAAACTGAAAATGCATGATTAAGCTAATGTTTTTGTACTGTAAAATTCTACATTGAATTACGAGTCTACAGAAGAAAGAACGGAATTATTTGATCGAATCTACTATTTTTTATGGATTTTCTAATAATATGCATGCACTAAAAGATATTAAAAAAGGCATTTAAATGGAAAATATGCTAAAAATAGCAACCAAAAATAAAATGGCATTTTTATTTTTATACAATTTTCTAGACATTTTCATGAAGTGGTAGAAAAAACAAGAAATCAAAAATCAATTATTTTCATTTTATTATGAATTTTACAAGATGCAAAGAAATATTAAAAGAAATTAAAAACTAAAAAATTGAAATAAAAGAGGAGGGGGGTTCAAACAGCATGTTTTTCAGTTCATTTTAAAATGGGCTCACGCTATGGGGTGTGAAAAGCACATGGGCGCAGGGCCCAGTCTCATCAGAATCTAATGGAAAATAAAAAAAAAGAAGGAAAACGCGGGGGGTGCATTAAGCAAATTTTCAAGTTCATTCTAAAACAGGCTTCATGCTATGGGGGTGCAAATAACATTAAGGGCCTAAGGCCCAATCCTCGTTTTCACTCTGCTCTCACGCTCAGGGGGGGGGGGGGATGAGTAAACTGGGAGTGTTTCAGCAATTTCCTTTTGGGCTTGGCCCAACCGAAACCCTAACCCACACCCTTAAGACACAAAACCTATCTTCCTCTCCCAACACCTGAACACTGTTCATGCTCTCAAACCCTAGCCGCTCATGAATCTCCTCTCCCTCTCTGCAATTCTTCTCAAGAATCACCAATCAAGTTCTGAAACACTCGAACTCTACCCAAACACCTTCCCCTTCCGATCAACACCGTCAACAATCAGACTCTCAAGACAACCTCCTCCACTACTCAAGAACCATTTACTGTTCATCTAATCACCACAACCTAAAAGAGAAAGACTAATCGTACATGCAAAGAGTAGTAAGAACAGAAGATGGAACCTGGAGAACATCGTTGTTGTAGCGTTGAAGATCTACGAGCTTCTGAAACGGATCTTCAAAGAATCTGGGTGGGAATTGCCGTTGGAGCGCGCTCGTACACGGATTACGAAGGTGGAGCTCTGAATCTTGAAGGACCTGGATTGGCGTTCTTGACGATTGATGAAGATAATGATGACTTTCTGGGATTTCGCTGAAGAATGATGAAGGTTCGAACGTGTTCTGGGAATTTCTGGGCGAATCGTATGGCTTGGTGAAGAACACTGTCCTGGTTGAGGAAGATTCTGGGTTGAAAACCACAAAGAACCGGTGAAGTTCTTGATGATCGATGATGAGAAACGAAGACGTTCTGGGGAGGGATTGAAGAACGATGGAGTTCTGAGGCTTTTCTGGGAAACGTTGATGAAGGATCTGGAAAATCCTTTGAAGTTTCCGGCGGTGGTTGGATTTTCCGATGAGGAGAAGATGAAGGGGGACGGAGGAGGATCGGAGAAGAAAAGAGTGTTTCTGGGAATTCTGGGTGGAAAACTAGCTCCGGCGAGCTGTTGCGGTGGCCGGAAGGTGTTAGGGTGGCCGGCGGTGTGGTGGTTCAGGGAGGATGCATGGCCGGCGACGAGGGGGTCCGGCGAGATCTGAGGGCGTGACAAGTGGCGAAGGGGAGGTCAAGGTGGTGACACGCGTGAGACGCGCTGGCAGAGGGAGAGTGTAGTGGGACGCGTGTCCGTGAGTGGGAAGTTCTGAGTTGATGTGGTGGGGTCCTCTGAGTGTGAACGCGTGGCCCCCTTTATACTCGGACAAGTGGCATCCTCTGGCCAAAATCTGCACAAAAAAACGAATTGGACTGATAATGAAGTGGGCTTCCCAAAATAACTGTACTGGGCCCATACGAAAATTAATCAGAAAACCCTAAAAAAACTGAATAAAATCTAAATCTGATTATCTAATTAAAAACAATTAAGACCTAATTAACTAATGACTAATCCTAATTAACTAAATGCAGATTAACTATCCTAATTGATTCTATCAAATTCAATTAAATTCTAAACAAAAGATTAATCCTAATTAAATCTAAAACATGATTAATATCTACTTAAACCTATATTAAACTACAACTAATAAAATCCTAATAATCTCTATTTAATCTCTAATATTATTTAAAACTATTAAAATCCTATTTAAAACTAATAAGAAAAATCTATTAAAAGATTAAAGCTCTATTAACACAAACTCTATTATTTCTATTAAAAAACTATTAAAAATTCCTATTAACATAAAAGAAAAATCTATATTCCCCTTTTTTCTTTATTATTCTAAAAACCATTAAAACTATTTAAAACCTTTTATATTCTAAAAATGATTAAAAAACTATTACATCTATTTAAAATTCTAAAAAGAGATTTAAACTATTTAAAATGCTAAACAATCTATTTAAATCCTAAAAATGATTAAAATGCCTATTTAAAATCCACAAAAGTCTATTAAAGCCCTAAAAAATGCAGACAAATGCAAATGACCACCATAAAAGAGCGCACGAGACCAGATTGAATCGAACAGAGAGCCCCGGGCATCAGAATATCCCAAAATCACTATGCAAGCTAAAAATCACCGAAGAGCGCGCAATTTCCCAAAAATAAAACCCTGATGATCTGGACTGGATCTGCCATAGCTAGTAAATGAAACCCATGCCGTAACTCTGATATCCTCTGTCTGTGCACAAATATCATGCGTCTGATTTGCGAATATGAATTTAAACCGCGAGTCAGATAGGAGAACCGGTTGGTCAAATTTTAGGGTGCAACAATCAGCTATTCAGTACTCTCTACTGGGGAGCACCAATCATGGCTTCAACGACTTCCAAGGACTCGACTCTCTTGGAGAACTGCAAACTTGGCTGGGGATAGGCAACCAGACACTGGAATCACACCTGCCTGCTGGGGAGAATACAACTCTGTGGGGAATCTCAATTCCGCCGGAGACTTCAGTCTGGACTATCGGAAGCTGAACACTTGCAAAGAGTCTTCTACGAGAACTGTACATTGATCCAGTGCTGGGGAATGAATATACACTTCTGCGTATGACTCAGCTAGGGAAACGAAGAACCTTCCTCAGGATGCATCTATTTGGGGAGAATCTATCTCTGCTTGGGAAGACATATCAATGCTCACGGTCCCATGTTCAGACTCCGTGGGGAGACACTGCTGAACTTGCTGGGGAAGAAAGAATCATCCTGCTTGGAAAACATGCCATGAAACGAACTCGAGATGGCTTGCCCTAGAATCTTCCGATAACTTCTGACAAACTCTGACAATCTATGCCAACATGGGGAGGAACGCCCCTTTTGCTTTCAGTTTTTTTTGTCCCAGCCTGTGGGATCTCTTTGGGGACGTTCCTTGAAAGGAAATCTGCAATCTCTGCACCCAGATTTGCCTCAGCATCTTAAACCTCGCAAAGGTGCTTCAAGTTAATAACCTTCAGGATAAGGATGGCTTCGACGCTCTCAGGGTGACCTGCCCCAGTCTTGTCATGACGTTTGCCCCTCATGGGCTGATTTGTGGGAGTAATACCCTTGGCTACGAGAGATTCATCAAATCTCGACCTGATTGCCCCAGATTAACTACTTCGGGATGGCTGACTCCCATACTGCGATCATTTGACATAGCTTTCCCCGGTTCACCGAAATGCTCTGGCGTTCTGAATTCTTTCCTGATCAAGTCTTTCCATTGTGGAAACTTTCCTGCTGTCAAGCGCTTACTCGCCAGTAAAACAAGTTGTTCTGCATAAAAGACATATCAAATGCAATGCATATGGCAGTTTTCAAAATCCATTCCTGTTCACTGGAAAAAAATTTATGACATAAAAATATATGAAATCATTCATCAACATGTCAATACTAAAACAACGCTGTATTGGGAATCCTATCTAGGAGTCAGTTCTGATGTGATCTTTACTGCAGGATGCTTTCGAAACAAACCTATTTCAATTAGGACTTTTAAAGGTTGTAACGTGGTCAGGTTCACGGTTCAAAAAAGAAAGGATAAAGGCTCAAAATTCATTTTAACCCACCCATTCTCCTTGATGTTCTCCATCCTACGTTCAGCTAATTCGACCTTAGCGTTCACCTTTCAAAGGTTGAGTGACACTTCAAGGAATCATTCTTTTTCGAAGTGACAGTCACTCTCTTTTCGTCTTTGTTCGGGCACCGGTAGCCACGCGATTTCGCTCTTTCTTGAGGACCTTCTTTCGTAATCGTTTTTCGTTTTTCGTTTTCCCCTAACTTTTGCTAGGACTGACTCTTTTGAGTTTCTTCAATTTTGAAGTCCAGCGGGGTACCCTGATTTTTGCCTAAGTCGCTTGCTTTCAAGATTCGACTTAGCGAGCTTTTCTTTTTTATTCTTTCCTTCCTTTTTTTCTGAACAAATCGTATGGCATCGGCTCACATAACTTGTTAAAGAGATTGTGACTGTTTCACTCCTGATCGGCCAGGTTTAACCATCATGGTTTTTTAGGTACGAACTATAGCGGTGTGATTGGTCTTTGAACGGACACTCCTTTTGTTATTTGAATGCTTGATCAAATTAACTGACACCTACCCTGCCCCGGGTTAAGATTGAGGGGTTTTCATAATTCAGAAAGAAACTCCTACAACTAGGCTCAAAGGGTTTAACAAGGGATTCTCTTCCTTATATCTCCGGTGTTTGGTAATTGAAACAATGCCTGTACATCATCAACAGGTTTTTTTTGTTCAAAAGCATAGCATCGGAAGCTTACGCATCATTGGATTTCGTCATCCTCCCCGGATTCCACTTAAACAAGCGTTTGAAATAAAAGAAAGCAATAGAGTGAACATGAATGGATTAGTTCAAAACATGCATATTTATTTCATCATCAATATCAATTGGAAAACAATCATGTTTTACAAGCGAAATTTGCAATTCTACATGAAAGAAACTACAAATGTAAAGAAATGACATGATAACATGCAGATCGCCAGCTTTCGGGGAACTGGGCTTTCACACTTATTTTCTGCTGAGGGGAGCTACCCTTGAAGTCTTCAGACTCAATCAGAAGAACGACTTCTGTGAGGTTGACTCTGATTCGGGCTCCGATAGTTTTGCTGCCATGGAGCAAGAGGTTGCCGATCCTGCATGGCAGAAACAATCCGGAGACGAGGTTTGACCTAGTGAGGAACCTCTCTGTTCAGGGGCTTTCATCCTGGAGCTCAACCCAGGAACATGGCAAAGTTGCGGGCAAGGCGATTCAGACCTCAAAGACCGCGGGATATACTACTGATCCTTTTCATCTTCAGATGAGATCATGGGAACATCCATCTCTCTTGCGTGATAAGAGATGAATTTGCCTGATGCTTTCATGCCACCCGTCACGAATTCAATTGTTCTTGACTCAATCATGTCTTGAACCTTATGCTTAAAAGCTCTACAGTTCAATATATCGTGCCCCGGTGCTCCAGAGTGGAACTCACAACGGGCGTTCACGTCGTAGTCGGGTGGCAATTGTCCAGTCATGGGAGCCAACGTTCGATGTTTAACCAACTGTAGTTGGAGCAGGAGTTGCAACAACTGGTCATAATCCATCGGGATTGGATCGAGGACTCTGTCAGATAGTCTCCTCTTTTGACCCTGTCTTCTGGGGTTGTCTTGCAGAACTGGACGTGGCTGCTGACGGGAAACGCTTCGAGCTTCATGCTGCGCAGAGGGTCTGTTAGGCCTATCATGCCTTGGTGAGGGTTCTTCAGATACCCGTGGAGCAAGTATTCTAGATGCAACCTCGGGCTTCTGCTCACATTCTTTTCAGAGTATGTTCTTTAGCACTTCCGCCATCAGGCCCACCTGATTCTTCAGCTGGTCATTCTCCTCTTTGAGCGCCTGCTGGTCCCTCACAACCTACCTCAGCTGGCCTCAGACCTCTCTCAGCTCCGCTTGAACCTGTTCCATTGCTCGGATCAACCTGAGACAGTCCTGAAACAACCTGTATCAACAGAGGGTTAGAAAAAAGGCAAGGCACCTGTCATGCAAATGAAAACGTGTGTCTATACCTTAGGGAGATTTCTCCCCCGATTCTAGTGCCAGAGTGCCGGTGCTGATAATAAGAAGTCTGGATCTAGTCATGGATATAACATCTTGTATATATATAAAGCCCATCAAGGCATCATACAATGTCATCGAATACAGGTAGAACCAAAAGCATGACCTCGACCAACAAGCCTGGTGATGGTCAGTGTACAACAATGATCAGAAAACTACAAGAGATTACAAAATAGTCAAGTACGGCCACGGGCGCGAAACTCTTCTAGCAACCCCTTCGTTTCTGGATGATTATGCTGAGTGAGTAACCCCTCGATGAGTAACTCCCTCTGCATAATAGTGTATTGAAGACCTTCAACGGAGTCTTCCCACACTCCTTCACCGAAGCAATCTTCTAACCTCTGTTTCTTGGATTCGAACTTCTGCTTGCGATCCTTCAGGTTAGCGAGAGCCTTGTTTAGCAGGTCTTCAGCGGCATATCTGCGAGCAGTTTCCTCATCAAACCTCTTCTCACTAGCCTTCACCTGAGCTTTCAATTTGGAGATATGTTGTTTCAGTTTATCCTCCTGTTCCTTGCCGTTGGCTAGAGTGGCATTCCACTGCTGGTTGAACTTGAAGATTCTCCGGTATGCTTCGTCCAGGTTCTGCTTCTTGGTGGCAAGCACATCATTGACAGATTTAAAGTCTAGACCCAAGCGTTCACGATCAGCTATCTGCTTAGTCAAGTCTGTACCCAACCTGTTCACCAACTCTGTCTGCTTCTTGAAAGAGTGGACAACTTCGCTTCTCTCACTTCTAACCTGTGCCAGCTCTTTCTCTAATTCTTCATTGACCCTCTTCAACTCTTCTTTTTCAGCCACTACCTGTTCATACTTCAGGATGTCCACAGTAGTTGGCTTCTCATTCATGAGGGGAGCTGGAGGAGCCACTGGAGGAAATGGCATCAAAGACTGTTGTGCTCTATTCCGAACCTAACTCACATAAGGCTCATTAGCCTGGCTGTTGCTCTTACCCAAAAACGTCTTCCCTCGTCTGTGGATGTTAGCCCAAGCATGCTCTAGCTTGGTCAGTGTGTCACTATCAAGCGACCCGTTGAGGTACAGAGATTCCCGCACCTCTTCATCTTTCGGCGGACCTCTCAAGGCATACCCGAACTGTCTGACAAGCAGTGAGGGATTATAGTTAACACATCCTTTTCTCCCAATCAATGGAATATTAGGAAAACCACTGCAGCTGTGGATGACTTCAGTACCCAGCATATCCCAGTCAAACCAAACGATGCTCTCTGCGAACAAACCCATCAGGCGTTCAGACCACTCAGCTGTGGCTGCAGAAGAAACAAAGAGTCCCCTCTTGGGCATGTGGCTATCAAACCACCGTATAACAGAGGAGTGAAACAGGGCACCACTTTCCCTCTCCTGTTCTCATTCTTGTAGTGAGTAGAATGATACAGGTCACCAAGCAAGGTGGGAACTGGATTCCCTGAGGCGAGCAAGTAGAAAGCGTCAGCATCTACGAAGTCGGGAAGATTCAGGAACAGCACAATCCCGTATATGCACACAGCCAGAACAGCACTGAACACATCCCAACGATCCTTCTTAGCAAACTTTTGAGCTACCTCCACCATAAACGATATAGGGAAGCCAAACACTTTGTCTCTCTGAGTGAACCCTTTTCTCAATTCAGACTCATCCAAATGCAAGATAACTGCTAGGTCAACCAGCTTAGGTTCAGCGTCAACATGGTGAAAAGGAATTTGATCCTTAACAGGAATGCCCATCAAGTCAGCATACTCCTCCAGAGTAGGGGCCAAAACATAGTTGGGAAACAGAAAGCATCTCAGCGGGGCCTCGTAAAACTGTAGCAACGTCTACAGACCACTGATATCGTGGGCGGAGGGCTTGTAGACATACTTCAACAATCTCCCATACGTCTTCCTGAATTTTTCCAGAACTGTCTCATCAGCCAGGGTCTTCAAACTCAGGATGGCACTGACATCTGGTGTAGGAAATCTGTAGGCAATGGTTCTCTTCAGAGTCTCCATGATGGCAAGGGAAGCTAGCTCACTAGAATCAGGGATGAAGTATGCACCTGCAACACAGACACACGTTAATGATATGCCAATGAAAATGCAAAGACATGCAAGATGCAAGATGCAAGAATGCTAGGATGCTGCAGGAGATCAAGGCTGCTGTTGAGGAGACCACGACTCTGTTTCAGCGCAACCACAACACTACTCTGACAACAAAACCATGAAGAGGACCAATAATTCTGCTCTGTCAAGAACAAACACATCTCTGATGATAAGAACCCCTGATACCAACAAAATTGATTCACTGTCAAGAAAACTAGGTTGTCTGAAGGTTAAGGTTTCCTACAGTAACCCACCCTGCTCACAGGTCTGGACCTAATCACGGACAGGGTTCGGCATCCTATGCGTTCATCAACGTCACAGACTTTCAAGAAACGATGATACGATACCCTGAAGGTGTGGCATCATCATCTCTTGAAGCGGCCTCTCTTAGCTGAATCACAACCCTCAGATCCAACCTCACGTCGAGCCCTAAAGGCCAGAAGAGAAGTCATCAAAGAGGATCTCGTTTGAGTGTGGATTTCATGGGGACTGGTGCATGCTAAGCATACAGGTCCATCACTAATCTCCACTCTAATACTAGGCGTATGCTCTCAAGCCGGGGTTTTGACTCATCACTCATTAGAATGCCCCTCCCCACAACAGCACAGATAATCATATCATACTGAAAATAAAATGCGATAACTAAATGCAACCCACCAGGGTAAACATGCAAGCGCTAGGATTGACTCGCGTAGGAAACCGTTGGAGTCCCCAGCAGAGTCGCCAGCTGTCGCTACCGCGAAAATAAGGTGCCAGCAAAACAGAAGAGTCGCCACCTTTCGTTATTTATCCCTCGGAACGGGAAAGGAAACAATTGGAAAAACCTGACGAAAAGGTATAAGACAAGGTCATCGCAACCAATGTCTGGGTTCGGGAGTCGGTTACGCAATGGAAAGGTATTAGCACCCCTCACGTCCATCGTACTCGATGGGATCCACGCTTGTTGTGTTTATCTGACGGGTTGATTTAACTATCTACCTATCAAGGCTGGTCTGAAAAGAAAAGAAAATGACTCGGCAAAGCATCGCGCTTTATGCTTACTTATTCCCGTCTGGAACGAGAAATCAGAGTCAACGTATTTCGCCTAACTACGGGTTACAGGGAAGGTGGCTCGCCAATACGTCAGTATTGTGCCTACGTACTCTCAACATGTATGAGAGATCAGAGCTTATGTAGTTCGGGATAATACGGCTTACGGGGATTCAGATTCATCTATTTTTCGAGTGGGGTTAACCAACAGTTCCAGCAGTTTGGCGGACGCAGCTCGACCCTTGGAGACTTAGGCGTTACCGTTTGCGGTAGAACTGGGAGTTAACGACACTCTTTTCTTCAGAAAAGCTTTCCTTTGAATTATGGGCCCACGGGGCAAAAAGGTTTGAAGTTTGTTTTCTGTTTTTTACAGAAGAAGTGTTTTTTACGGTTGTCTGCAACTAATATCGCACTAGAGACTATGACTTAGGAGTGAATGCGTCACATGTCACCCTAAGGGTACCATACTAAACATCCTGAATGTTGAAGAGTGACCCTTCAACAATCATTTCCTAAGTAACTTAAGGCTCGTAACGTACGACATCAGTTAACCTTTATTACTGTATTTTTGATCTGTTTGAAGATGAAAAGAGAGAACAAGCCCAACTAAGGGGAGACTATCAAGTCCTAACAGTTGTCATGTCAAGGATTTATCCTATGATCAAAGTTTGAAACAGGGAACTCCTAGATGTTATCATGCATAGGTTTCAGCCTACAGTTCTAATCATCACTTCCTTATCAAAGGAAGTGAGATTCCTAGGGGATCATGCCAAAGGGATACAGAAACAGACAAAGCATCAGCTAAACAGTAAACAGATAAACAATAGAGATGCACATGCTATGCAACAATACAAGGAGAGGGAGACCCACTCGACCTCTCGGAAATCAAGCAAATCCAGTCAATAACAGACAAGCAGAGGGAGCTCAACTCAACCTCTTATGCAAATAAGTAAGGGGAGGATCACCTCAACCCTTTAATGCACGTAGGCCTAGAATCATCTACATGAGAGCCCATTCTAGTGCAACACACCAGACAGTCACAGATACAGTCAAGCAATCAAGCATACGACAAACAAACAGCATAACAGACTCCAACAGTAGAACAGTCTTCAGGCCCAAGTTGTCCATCAGGAGAAAGGGAAAGAGAATTTCATCTTCAGATTCCAACTTGCTTCAACAAGAGAGTATGTGAATCATTACAAAGATCACTGCAGGATAAGGAGAAGTAGGAGGTAAACCAATGGAATCCCTCCAGGCACTCAACCACTCATCTGAGATAGGCATCCTCAAAGGTTCTACCTTTTGTGATATGCCACACATCCTTCCTAAGGAGGGATGAGGCTTCCGCATAGGGACCTCGTATCATAGGATGGGAATGGCATGCACACAAAGCAAGCCAGGTTTGTTTGAAGAAAGAAAACAACCTCTAAGGCTCTTCTTAAACCCTAATGAGGCATCTACTTACTTACCATTCTATCAAGAAAGAAAACCCTACCTAGAATCATCTAATGTCCATTTACAAGCCTAATCTACACACTTAACCTAGTTAGGATCACCTAAACTAAGGCCAATTTGTAAAATGGGAACTTAATAGAAAATCATTCCTAAAAATTCCAAGGAAAATATTACATCATCTTACATGTATCAACATTCTATGGTACAAAAATCAGGGGCCAAACCTAAATCAAAAGGCTCAAATTAAATCTAAAACCTCAATGGTACACTAAAGGGATCCAACAATGAACACTCCTAAACAACTACCCTAAAACCCTATTTAAAATCATCTAAAAATCATGACAAAAATTACATAACATCATCAACATGTATATAATCAGCACACAAAATTTCAAGTCTTAATTCTCTACCATGAATGAGAAATAAAATCAACAAGCTCATCATACCATCATTCCATTATTAAAAACATACTCCCATAGAAAATATGAAATTAATTGCAAAAGAAATGGAAAAATAAAAATAAAAACATGGAAATATTCTAGACATTCCAAACTATATCCACATATTTTTTCAGGAATTATTAACAACATTTATTAATTTTTTATGAATTAAAACTAAAAAGCATAAGAAAAAGAAATAAAAGAAATGAAATGGAGGGAGGTGCAGCCAGCAAGAAATCCATGAGTTATTTGGTTAATGGGCCCAGCGCAGGGGTGCAGATAGCGCTGAGGAATGGGCCCAACTGAATATCAATTCATCTTATACTCTCTAATTGAAACAGCGCCAGGGGGGGGGGGTGCAACAAGTAAGGGTTTCATGTGCTAAATGGTTGGGCCTAATCAACGAGGGGTGTGAGTAGCAACCAGGATGCAAGGCCTAGAGTTTCAACTTATGAAACTCTGCGTTTCATTATAGGGACCAAAGACACACGTGGACGCGCTTATGATCATTAGATTAGCTTACAAATTCAACTCTTCCACGACATCCAACGACTGTGATAATACCTGAGTCTTAAACACCAAAATGGAGGGAAAAGAACCACGGTGGCTCTACAATTCCTCACGGTGGCCGACCTAGCGCCGGTCATCCCCTACCTCGCGACGAGAAAAATACCAGACATCCAACCTTGATGAAAATTGCAATTCTTTACATCAATCAACTCGTCTCTCTCCCTAGGTTCCTAAACCGTGCTTCACTTTCGTTCTTAACCAATATTAAGGGAGATACATGAACAACAACTTGGATCACCATCACATAAACTCTCACGATTCATCATAAAAACTATACAGAATCCATCTACATTTCAATTCTAACTTAACCACATGTAACTAAGGTCTTAAATGCACCTAACTTAAGAGAAAATTTGAGATGAAAAACCTGACACAAAGCTTCGAATCTGGTGACTTCTAGAGCTCCACTTGCTTCCAAGAGGTGCAGATTCCTTCAATGGATGATGATGAACAATTCTTGAAGTCCAATTCCCTCTGAAACTCTCTCAATTTCAAAATTCGAAAATCAAGTTTCAAGCTTCTTCACACACTTGCTCCAACTGATTCTCAATAGAATTTTCCACTAGAAGCTTCTGGGAATGATCTGACATCAATTTATAATCTGTTTAACACCTTTGGAGGCCCAATCAAAGCCCAATTTATGATTTCTCATTTTCAACTTTCTTCCAAAATTTCAATTATGGTGTCCACGAATTTGGCTTGTTATCACTCTTAATCCACCTCAGTCCATATGCTTAAGGGTATGGAATGTATTAGAGTGATTTTTCTCCTTTGATTTCAACCAAAGGGGTGTGTTTGATATGTTACTTCATCATGAAGTAATCCTCCAAATGACCATGCTATATACCTCAATTCAAAAATTTAATTATGCCAAAGTTTTTAGGATATCAATTTCAATCAAAATGAGCACAAATTTGGCTTGAAATCATTCAATTATCAATTGTTTTGAATATTTCCATTTTAATTCATTAAAATGGTCTTTTTGTGAAATTTCTTCATCCAATGCTTGTTTCAATCCATATCAATGGACTCTTGATACTTGTCTAAGCTAAAAACATCATTTTGAGCAACTTTCATGTTGAACAAAACTTCATTTGAAGCTTGAAAGATGGTGAAATTGTCCTATAATTAAAATGACTTGTAATGTCCAAATACCTAAAATACCCTTGGCTTGTCAAAGCCATAACTTGAGTTCTACAAATCCAATCATGGACTTCTAGTACTCTTTAGAAATCTAAGAGAATAAGGAACAACATTCATATTGACCAAAAGTTCATAAGAATCATCCTTTTAGGGAAAAAGTGTCATGCAAGTTGGGTAACTTTCAAGCTCCAAATTCACATGCCTCAGATGACTTGTAACTTGTCTGGCTCATAACTTGAGTTCTATAAACCCTATCAAGGACTTATAGTACTCAAATTAAAGCTACGATCATGCCTTACAACAATCATGTTGGGGTCAAGATGAGATGAAAATCACATCTTGAGTTAAGTGGCTTGGAAGTCAGGGGTCAAGCTAGGGGATTTTACACTGTCAAGCCTTAGAAACCCTAGCATGAAACTTCTCAAACTCTTCAATCATGATGAGTTGACCTTAGAATCATCCTTAGAACATCTCAATGCATAAATCCATGATCACATGGCTCTTGAACTAAGTCTCAACCTTCTTCAAATCCTTATTTGACTTAGGGTTGACCCAGCCAAACCCTAGCTGCACCAATCATGGCTGAGGCTTCTTAATCTTGCACAATGGCCTGTCTAGACCTCAAAGTGATCTTCAACACCTCTCACGAGATCTCTCAAGACCTCCAGTTCAACTTCATGGCCTCAGAATCATCTGATGGATTTCCTCAACTCTCAAGTTAGGAGACCTACACACTTGGCTTCAACCACTCTCTCTGAGGATCTTTTAAATTCTCTGGTAAAGATATCAACCCTTAAACACTTAGATAAACCTTCTTAGCTATCCTAATAATCTTGTATAGCTCTTGATTGGTAATCATACCTCTTGATCTCCTGCATACATGTCAATGAAATGCAAATGATAATGCTAATGTGAATGAAATGAAACACAAGCTAGGTAAAGAAAAGTTAGGCAAATTTTGGGGTGCAACAATCCGTCAAAAGTAAATGTACATTTGATGTTAAACAGACGGAAATGGAGGTTTCCATTAAGCTCATAGATGAACGAGCTAAGAAATTCAAGGGTTGGTTGCACGTAGACAGGATCTTTAAATGATAAAAGGTAAGTTAAACCTAATCTTTCTAGCATATAATCTATAATGTCTCTTATTCCTAGTGCTTCTAAACAAAGTACATCAGTATACCTTGTCGACTCGATTTCTCTATTCAGTAGAGCTGCATAGAGCTCGACTTATTTTTCTCCTGCTTCACCTTCTCTGAAGATAACTTGGTCATTTGCCATGATAGTAGCTTGAAAATAATATTCATTGCTTCTTTTTGATTCTTGTGAACGAGTGTTTGATGATTGTGTTTTGGTATGTTGGTGAAGATGGTATAAATAATGGATTTATGGTGGTATACGAGTAAATGTGGTAGGTTGGATTGGTTTGGCTTTAATGGTGGTCAATAAAATCCGAAATGGCAGGAGATGTGTAATGCATGCAAGCTAATGAAAGTCCATGTAGGAGTGTGCATGACATAGATAAAATTAGGTGGCAGACATGAACCAAGGTAAGCAAGTGGCGGGTGCCACTTCCCTTAGATGGGTGTGTGGCGAGTGCCACCTCTTGCTAGGGTGTATGGCGAGTGCCACAAGCAAGAGTGGCGAATGTCACACCCATTTCATTAACCAAGGCGGCGAGTGCCACCTCCTTATGTGAGGGAAAAGACAATTTTTTTGTTTTTTGTGATATTTTGATGAAAAAATGAGATTAAAAATATTACTAGTGATAAATGAAATGAAAATGAATATTAGAATGAAATACTACAATTTGGAAAGGGAATAAAATTGTGAATCACTTAAAAGAAATAAAATAAGATGTTACAAAAAAATCCGTAAAATTGCGAAAATAGCAAAAAAATAACAATGTCCGAAAATAAATATTGTCCGAAAAATAAAGTTCCTCTCCCACACTTAAATTAAATAGTGTCCTCACTGTTCGAAAGTGTGAATATTGGGATGCAACAATATCCAAGAAGTCAGGCATGAGAAGGTGGAGGAGGAGGAATAGAGAAAAGATGTTGGTAAACGTGATCCAACTGCTCTGTCACCACATCCATGAATCCATGAAAATCCACTCGTAGCGTTGAAACTTCCCCTCTAAGATCTAGGACGCTCGTCTCTAGCACCTGAATGGCAGCAGTATGATCCACTTTTCGGGCGGTAGGCATAGCAGGAGTGCTTGAGCCAGAATCAGAGAGATGGTCATCATACTGGTCATAATGGTCATAAATCTGTGGAGTCTCAGGGGGTGATGGTGGAGCTTTAGGTTCATCTAAGTCATACAACCAATTATTCAGATTGTGGACACTAGTTTGCTCGTAATTCGGTAAGGTAAAGGGATGGACAACTCAGTTATCGATCAGGAGTTCAAAGGTATCAGGGCCTAGGTTTCTAATGATGCCACGATTGAGGCAAAACAGAATATCCATAGGCCGTATAGCACCTAAGGAGTGGTTGTCTCAATCCAATGGCATTGGCAATCATGGTTACTAGGCCTTCTATAATGATCGGTCTGTGGTCGGCTTCTGCTATAAGTTTAAAATTGGCCATCATGAAGGCATCCCCATTAACGGGTCGAGCCTGAGAAGCACAATAAATAATGAAAAGCTCGTCTTTCGACACAGAATAAATATTTTCCTCTTTACCAAATAGAGTGTGAGCTAGAAACTTATGCAGGTATCAGATAACAGGGTTATGAATACTCACAGAATACATGTGTTAGGCTCAGGATGATTATTTTCGGATATACTACCTCAGAAATATTCCAACTCAAGGTTGGTTACTAGTTCCTCTTGTACTATGGTATAAGAATCAGTTCTGCTGGGAAATCCTAGGAGTTCGGCCATCTCACGGTGGGTAAAGTGGTAGTCCATGTTAAATATTCTAAAACTGATAAGGCCACTACTAAATCCATACCCGTGGTCGGGCTGATAAATCAGTGAGCTCAGGAATTCCAAGGTAAGCTTGCGGTAGGAACTAAATCTCCTTTTGATATCAGAAAGCTCCCAACCAATTTGGTTGAGAAGGTCATAACACTGTCCCTAATACCTAATCTAGTTATGGTGAGTCCATCTGGATATATAGTAAGTGACATCTCTCTCTGAGCAAGGGCTTCGAAGCGCCTCCTCTGAGCTCTGCCTCTGAAAGTAATGCTCATATAGTCGACTCGGTTCATCTCTAAAGCTAGTAACTAACTAATTCTAAGTTAGCCTGTATATAAGTGGACAATGAACACAAGTTAGTAATGACTAATATGATAGATAAGGTTGCATGACTATTCTTGGAACAGAAAAATGAAAAGCATATAAAAGAAATTAAAAATAAAAGATTAGAAAAATAAACAGTAAAATTAAAAAGCGGGTTGTCTCCCACCAAGCGCTTTGTTTTATGTCGTAAGCTCGACATAATTTTAAATTCTCCTAATTTTAGGGATGAGTGTGCAACTCAGCAAGTGTTAGACTGGCAGAGTAGTCTCTGTTTTCAATGTTGTGGTAATGTTTCAGGCCCTGCCTGTTAACTATGAACGGTTCACTAGATTTTCCTTTTATTTCCACTGCGCCATTTTGAAAGACTTTTGTTATCTCAAAGGAACCTGACCACCTAGTGCACAGTTTTCCTGGGAAAATTTTTAGTCGAGAGTTAAATAGGAGTACTATGTCACCCTCAGTGAACTCTTTCCTCGATATGCGCTTATCATGCCACTTTTTAGTTCGTTCTTTATAGATGCAGGCATTCTCATAAGCGTCTAACCTAAGCTCTTCTAGTTCATAGATATCTAATATTCTCTTTTCGCCTGTGGCAGCAAAATTTAAGTTAAGGTTCTTAATGGCCCAATATGCTTTATGCTCTAATTCTACCGGCAGGTGACATTATTTGCCATAAACTAGTTTAAATGGTGTGGTTCCTATTGAGGTCTCATAGGTTGTCCTATATGCCCACAGAGCTTCTTGTAATTTGGAAGACCAATCTTTCCTAGAGGTCGTAACTGTTTTTCTAAGATTTGTTTAATTTCTCTGTTCAAAACCTCTACTTGCCCGCTTGTTTGCGGGTGTTAGGGTGTTGCTACATGGTGTCGGACTCCATATTTCGTTAGAAGTTTTTCGAAAATCCTTGAATTAAAGTGAGAGCCAGCATCGCTGATGACTAGTCTTGGCACACCAAATCTAGGAAAAATTATGTTCCTGAAAAGTCTAATCACTACTCGTGCATCATTTGTCGGAGAAGCTATAACCTCGATCCATTTTGACACATAATCAATAGCAACGAGTATGTACTTGTTACCAAAAGACGATGGGAATGGTCCAATGAAATCAATTCCCCACACGTCAAGGACTTCTACTTCCAGAATGCCTTTCAGTGGCATTTCTTCGCATCTAGAGATATTGTCGATGCGTTGGCACTAGTCGCAGTTTATGATTGCGATATGGACATCTTTCCGTAGAGTGGGCCAAAAGAGGCCGCTTTGTAAAATCTTAGCACAAGTCTTTGAAGTGCTCACATGTCCTTCATAGGGAGTAGAATGACAATGAGATATTACATTTTCAACTTCGTCTTCGGGAACACATCGACGGAAGATACCATCGGCACCTCTTTTAAAAAGCAGAGGTTCATCCCAATAATAATGTTTAAGATCGTGGAAGAATTTTTTCTTTTGTTGGTAAGTTAAATCTGGTGGAAGAACTCCAGCTGCTAAGTAGTTGACAAAGTCAACATACCATGGCAATGTGGTTTTAGTAAAGATCGCTTCCACGAATTTTTTTGTTTCAGCCTCATTATATATTAAAGATCATTCAACCGTGTTTTCTAACTGATCTATGAGTCTCTCATAAGGGAAATCATCATTGATAGGCACTTGCTCAAGCTTAATATCCTCCATTCTCGATAAATGACTAGCTACTACATTTTCAGTACCTTTCTTGTCTTTGATTTCTAAATCAAATTATTGCAGTAGTAGTATCCACCTTAGGAGTCTCGGTTTGGCGTCCTTTTTATTCAATAGGTACCTGATTACGGCATGATCGGTATAGATAATTATCTTTGCTCTTACTAAGTAAGAACAGAATTTATCCAAAGCGAACACAATAGCTAGAAGTTCCTTTTCTATGGTGGCGTAGTTCATTTGCGCATGGTCCAGGGTTCTACTAGCGTAATAAATCGCATGAAGCTTTTTATCTTTTCTCTATCCTAGAACTGCTCCTACGGCATAATCAATAGCGTCACACATTATTTCTAACGGTAACCTCGAATCAGGTGGTTGCATAATAGGTGCGGTAATGAAAGCTGTTTCTAACTGTTCAAAGGCTTTCTGGCATTTATCGTCGAAAATGAATTCGGCGTCTTTCATTAATAAGCCAGTCAGCGGTTTAGTAATTTTATAGAAATCCTTAATGAATCTTCGATAGAAACCAGCATGTCCTAAGAAACTTCGTATTTCTCTTACGGTTTTAGGAGGTTGAAGGTTTTCTATAATTTCTATTTTATCTTTATCTACTTCAATCCCCTTATCAGACACTATATGTCCAAGTACGATTCCTTGTTGGACTATAAAATGACATTTTTCCCAATTTAACACGAGATTTACTTTTACGCATCTTTCAAGTACCATTTCTAGGTTAGATAAGCATCCTTCAAAACTCTGCCCACAAACAGAAAAATCATCCATAAATACTTCCATGATGTCGTCTATAAAGTCAGCGAAGATTGACATCATGCATCTTTGGAATGTTGCGGGAGCATTGCATAATCCGAACACCATTCGTTGATAGGAAAATGTACCATAAAGACAAGTGAAGGTTTTCTTTTCTTGGTCATTAAGATGAGTAGGGATTTAGAAGAATCCTGAATAACCATCTAAATAGCAGAAATAAGAGTGCTTAGCTAATCGTTCAAGCATTTAATCAATGAAAGGCAAAGGGAAATGATCCTTTCGAGTAGCTTTGTTTAATTTCCTATAATCAATGCTCATTCTACTTCCGGTCACAACTCTTTGTGCAATAGATTCTCCTTTTTTGTTCTTAACAACTGTAACACCCCCTTTCTTTGGTACGACATGCACTGGGCTACCCCTTTGACTGTCGGAGATCGGGTATATAATTCCTATGTCTAACAGCTTTTGTACTTCTTTCTTAACTATGTCGCTCAGAATGGGATTTATCCTTCTTTGATGTTCTCTAGAGGTCTTACAGTCTTCCTCTAGCATAATGCAATGCATACAAATAGAAGGACTTATTCCTTTCAGATTAGAAATGTTATAGCCTAGAGCAGATGGGTATTTTCTTAAGACATGCAGTAGTTTCTCAGTTTCTGTTTGTCCTAAGTCTATGTTGACTATCACTGGTCGTTCGAGCTTGGTGTCTAGGAACTCATACCTTAAATTTTTGGGTATTTTAAGTTCTAAAGTCGGTTTCTTTAGGAAAGGCATATGATTGGGTGTTAGTGCTAGGCATTCGCTTAGACTGTTGTCTTGGTATTCACCACGCCAATTATCATCTTCAAAAATTGGAGGTATTGGAATTTTTAGGATTTCTGAATAAGAATTTTGTTCCATCTCCATTTCTCTTATCCATTCGTTAATGGCATCTAACAGACAACTTGTATCGTCTATAGCTGGTGCTTGTAAGAATTGTGTCAAAATAAATTCGACTTTCTCTTCACCCACTTCAAAAGTTAGCTTACCTTTCTTTACATCTATAATGGCTCCGAATGTAGCTAAGAATGACCTTCCTAATATGATATGAGTGTTGGCATCCTCTTTTATGTCCATGATTATGAAATTAGTAGGGATATAGAATTGACCTATACGTACCAGAACGTTTTCTAATATTCCTATCTGCAACTTAACAGAACGATCGGCTAGTTGTACAGATATCTTAGCTGGTCTTAGTTCTCCCATATCAAGCCTTTTGGATATGGTCAAGGGCATTAAGCTAATATTGGCTCCTAAGTCACATAGAGCTTTGTCTATGACAAATTTTCCAATTACGCATGGTATGGAAAAACTACCTGGGCCTTTCAGCTTAGGAGGCATTTTGTTTTGGAGTATCGCACTACACTCAGTAGTAAGTGTAACAATTTTATTATCCTCGATATTTTTCTTATTTGATAAGATTTCTTTAAGAAACTTAGCATATGAGTGTCGATACTGCGAAAATCGAGCCCGACTATGACAGAAGAGTCACCATCGTGCGTTATTTATCCCAAGAGAGGGAAAGGAAACGCTCAGAGAAAACCTAACGAAAAGAGGGATAAGATCGGTCATCGCAACTAAATCTCGGGTTCGGGAGTCGTTTACGCAAGGGGAAGGTGTTAGCACCCCTCACGTCCATCGTACTCGACGGGATCCACGCTTGTTGTCTATCTAAAAGGGTGATTGAAACTATCTAACTACAGGCTTGAGGACAAAAGAAAAGAAGTGACTCGGCAAAGCAACGGTGCTTTGTGCCTACGTATCTCATCTGAAATGAGAAGTCAGAGTCAACGTAGTTCGGCTAACTACGGGTGAAAAGGGGGGAAGGTTGCTCACCAAGACATCGCGTCTTATGCCTACGTATCCTCGTATGGTACGAGAAATCAGAGCAAACGTAGTTCGGGATAAAAAGGACCACATGCTGGTTCAATTGTTTTTTAGGCCCGAGTGGGGTTAACAAGTAGTTCTAGCAATTGGTGTATGCAGCTCAAGCATGGGAGACTTAGGCGTTACCGTTTGCGGTAGAACTAAGAATAAACAACACTCTTGTTATGAAAATGGTTTTCCAAAGTTAAAGGCTTCAAAGGGGAAAAAGAAGTTTGAATGATTTTGTTTTTGTGTTTTTTAGAGGAGAAGTGTTTTTGAATTGGTTTGCAATTCATATCGCACTAGAGACTATGACTTAGGAGTGATTGTGTTGCATATCACCTAAAGGGTGCTATACTAAACAATCAAGCCATTGAAAGGAAACCCTTCAACAACCATTTCCCAAGTAGCTTAAGGCTCGTAACGTACAATATTCATTAACCTTTATTAGGTGTTTTGGATTGTTTAGGAGATGAGAAGAGAAAGGAAACACTATCTAATGTTATCATACATGATTAAGATCCTAATGTCTATCATAACCTCTCTTAAACAAGAGAGATTAGAGGCCCTAAGAGAAAAGAGACAAAAGAGGAAACAAGAACAACATAAACATGTAAGAATGTAAACATGGAATGAAGAAGGGAATTGGTGTGGGGAAGCAGCCTCCCACAAGCTCATCTCAACCTCAAACAACAATATGAAATATGCAAGAGAAGAAAGGACAAGAAAATGCACCAAAGGAAACACACAAGTGCACTAGAATGGGATGAAATGGCCTAAACCAAGCAACATCAACCATAAGGCACAAAACCAAACACAAATGAAAGGTAAACAAAACCTAAAACAAAGTGAAGATGGGAGATCACATGAGGACAACAAGGAACTCATAATAGACACTCAACCATGAGCATCACAAGCAAAGTACAATGAAGCACAAAGAAATCACCAAGAAATGTCCTCAAGGATTCCATCATTTTAGACATGCTTCAAGTACCTCCAAAGGAGGGACCAAGCCACCTTAAATGACACTCCTAGGTCATTGGAAAGCAAGGGACATAAACTAAAAGCTCTCAAAAGCCAAAGCAAAACAAAGCACAAAGAAGTGCAAGTCAATTCCCAAAGGAAAACACACATGTTTCACAAAGAAACCCTAATTGAAAGCTCAGAAGTAAGCAACCAAAAGAACAAGCTAAACACAATATAATGACCTAAAAATGAACAAGCATTATCCTTAACATGTTAGAAACATGAATCAAAAGGCATTGAAGGTTCAAAGGATCCATAAATGTCATATCCAAAGCAAACTAGGTCAACATGTTTGTATGAACCTTCCTTTGGATAGCTTGATTTGCAAGCTACCCTAAAAATAGGAAAATGATTCAAAATTTATCAAATAAAATACAAGAAGCTCACAAACATGTTGGCAATAAGAGGCCAAGAGATCTCAATCAAAGTCACTTCACAACATCACCATAGAAATTGATTCACAAGGGTGCTCCATTGTGAAGGAGGATTGTTTAGGGTCAAATGAAATGCATCAAAAGTCAACTCAAAAGTCAACTAACAGGGGCAAAATGGTCCTAAAAAATTTCATCAACTCGTCATTGATATGAGGATTAAATCTTATTCATTGGATCAAAAGGACATGAGAGAAATCAAATCAAGAACAAGACATGTCAGAAATTAGGTCAAATAAAACACTTCCAAAGACAAATTCCTTTTTTAATTTAAAAATAACTCATAAAATAAAATAAAAATATCCTAAATTCAGAGGGCATCTCAAGGAGTCCAAAATATTTTTTTTTTGAATTTTATGGTCATTGGAAGTATTTTTCATGATTTAATTTCTAAACAGTCATTAAATAAAAACAAAAGGAAAATACAAAGAAAAAAGATAAAAAGTTGGTGCTAATAGCAACCCATCCCAGTTCAAAGCGCGCATGGGCTTCAAAGGGGGGGTCAAACAGCAGGCCCAACCCAACAGAAAAACAAAAAGGAAATAAAAATGTAACTTGAGTGCAGCGTGGTCAACGGAGGCGTATGGTGGAAATCACTAAAAGCCATCTGATCAAATGGTATGCCAATCCAACAGACCTCATCGTGCCAAGTCAATTAATGAAGTTTAAAATGGATTTGGTGTGCATGGTCAAAACATGTGCACCGTGTGTCTTAATCCTGGCCATCAAAACAAAAAGTAAACGGATCCTACGCATGCCAAGGAGACACCTCATCATCCTCAACCTTCTAAAAGGGAGAAAAGGAGGGAAGAACCAGACGGTGGCCGGAGCCACCTCCGGTCATCTTCTTCCTTTGGTCCGACCACTGTGCAAAACACAGGTCTCTCAAAACTTCATCAAAATCAATGAAATAAAATCCAAAAGTGATCTACTCATCAAGAGGATCAAGAATACATCATTATTTTTCCATAAAAATGCTTTAAACAACCAAAACGAAAAGAAATGGAAAAAACTCAAAATGAGAAAAGTTCACAAATAGCCACAAAAATAAACCAGAAATGATCTATGATGTTCAAAGATTACAAAGACATAAAAATGGCGTATTAAAGATGCATAAACAGTGAGATATTTTGAAAAGTAAGAAACCTAAATGTAAGCTTCCACAAGGCTCAGTTCTTAAGCAAAGCTTGAAAGAGACTATCCAGAAACGTTTTGTGAAACTCAAGGAAGCTTTTGAAATCTTTAGTTTGGATTGAAACTCACTGAAATGAAAAAACAAGTTTTGACTTTCTCACCACTTTTTCTCAATGCTCTCTCACTCAAAATCTCACCAAAGTCAGCTCTCAAGGCATGGAAATGATCCTGGAAATATATATGTTGGATTCAGATCAAGAGAAAGCCCAATGGAAAGCTCCTTAAGCCCAACTGGATTTCAAAATTTCACTTTATGTCCACTTGCAAATTACACGAATTTGCACTTGCCAAGCTGTAAAAATGGCATGGCTGACTTGCATAAGGAGTAGGTTGATCAAAGGGCTGAAAATGATCCCTTGTTTTCATCTTATGGTATGCTTTTGATGTGTTGCTTATTCTTGAAGAAATCTTGAAAATGGTCACCAAGATGCACTCAAACCTCTAATCCAAGGATGGCATTGTATTTGAAATATGTGTGGCACTCAAAAAATGCACAAAGTTGATACAAAATGATTCCAAATGAATTAATATGATTTTCCCCTTTTAAGGCCTTTTTCATGGAAATTTCGTTAGGGATTCTTCAATCCAAGCCAAAGAAATGGTACCTTGATGTTTGATTGAGCAAATGAACCCATTTGGAGCAAGTTTGAAGTTGGAAAGATTTCCATTTGAAGTGTGCAAAGTGGTGAAATGGACCTGTAATGAAAATGACCTGCAATCCTGCTTTCCCAAAATACCCCTGGCTTGCAAGCCTCATAACTTGAGTTCTACAAATCAGATGAAAGACTTCTAGTACTTTTTGGAAAGCTAAGATCATGAGGAACAACTCTCATGTTTATCAAAAGTTGAGGAGAAACATCCTTATAGGTAAAAAATGGCTTGGAAGTTAGTTAACCTTTGTTGACCAAAATCACATTCATCTGAGGACCTGTAACTTGTCTGCATCATAACTTGAGTTCTATAAATCCAATAAAGGACTTCTAGTACTCAAAATAAATCTAAGAACATGCTCTACAAGTTTAATGTTGGTCAAAAGTTGATATGAGACTTGTATCTTGAGATAGGTGGTCTTGAAGTTAGGCATTGAACAAGGGATTTTACACTGAGAACCCTAATTCAGTCACTCCTCACACTCTTGATTCTTGATGAATTGATCTTGAAATGATATCCCATGTATCATAACACAACATTCCATGACCATGAAGACTTGGAATTGAGTCTTAATCTCCTTCAATTTCACAATTAACTTAGGGCTGACCAGATGAAAACCCTAATTGCACCATCTTCAACTGTAACTCTTCACACTTGGTATAAACACTTGTATGAACTCCTCAATGACCCTCAAGGCCTCCAATGATCTTAAATGATCATCTCTCTTCGTAACCATGGGCTTGTGGTCTTCAGATGACCTTCACATGGCCTCTTAGACAGGAGGTGAACCACATACACTTATCTGCTTATCCAAAGGGATTTGACTTGTCTCTGATGATGATAACCTCCTTGTTGACTTGAATACAACCTCTTGATTAGGCTTATAACCCTTGGCATATTCCTCTTGTTGCACACACATCTCTTGATCCCCTATAAAAATGCAAAATGCTAGAACAATGAAATGAAACATAAACCAAGTAAAGGAAGGTTGGGCAAATTTTTGGGTACAACAGCTGCCCCTATTCAAGCGACTTGGACCTGAAGGGATGAAAAGAGAACGGCTTTTAGACATTCAAGGTAAAAGACGGTTGAATACCAAAGAACCCGGAAATTTGTCAACCGCAGAAATGAAACCTCCAACATCGCCGTCAGGCGCCTGTATCAAGTAGAATATTTGACTTCACCATCAGTCATCAACTAAGTAAATATTTAACCTCGCTGTCATTCATCAAAATAATTTGACCTCGCCGTCAAAACC
The DNA here is from genome assembly GCA_963859935.3 of Lathyrus sativus. Classification (NCBI taxonomy): domain Eukaryota; kingdom Viridiplantae; phylum Streptophyta; class Magnoliopsida; order Fabales; family Fabaceae; genus Lathyrus; species Lathyrus sativus. The sequence continues at coordinate 390,799,280 of OZ012736.1, forward strand.
CCATATTAAATCTATAAAACACCTGACCTTGCCGTCAGAACTCCACATAAAATCTGTAAAACACTTGACCTCGCCGTCAGCCCTCAAAATCACCCGACTTTGCTGTCAACTCTCAGAATAACATGACTTCCCCATCAACTTTTAATAATAATCTGACTTCGCCGTCAACTTCAATAATAATCTGACTTTGCCGTCAACTTTAATAATAATCCGACTTCACTGTCAGCTCCCAAAACAATCTGACCTCGCCGTCGATCCTCAAAATCATCTGACTTCACCGTCAACTCTCAAAGCAATCATATGACTTCGCCGTCAATTCTCAACATCGTCTGACTTCGCCGTCATTTCTCAAAATCACCTTCTGACTTCGCCATCAGTTCTCAAAATAGTCTGACTTTGTCGTCAACTCCTAAAATCATCTGACTTCGCAGTCATTTCCCAAAATCATCTAATTTCACCATCATCTCTCAACATCATCAGTATAAGCATCTGACACCACCTTCAGGCCTCGACATCAAGTCGGTAAAAGCATCTGACCTCACCATCAGGCCTCGACATCAAGTCGGTAAAAGCATCTGACATTACCGTCAGGCCTCGACATCAAGTCGGTAAAAGCATCTGACATCACCGTCAGGCCTCGACATCAAGTCGGTAAAAGCATCTGACATCACCGTCAGGCCTCGACATCAAGTCGGTAAAAGCATCTGATATCACCGTCAGGCCTCGACATCAAGTCGGTAAAAGCATCTGACATCACCGTCAGGCCTCGACATCAAGTCGGTAAAAGCACCTGACGTCGCCGTCAAGGTGAAGAAATCCATTGGGGAAATATGAACTTGAATACATAGACTCTGTTGCAGAGAATGATAAGATGTACACATCTGTCGATGATCTTGCTGGAGATACACCTGAAAATAAAAAAAAGTAACAACCTGGCTTATGTTTCACATGCACATGTTTGAGTATGGTGTAATGCTCCATACGAAATGGAAATGCTACGCGTTTGGGAGGATACTATGCACGATGCAAATGCAAAGGAACCACATCAACAAAATAAATGTTGAAGAGAGGAAAACAACTCCGTTGGGGGGAAGACTAGGCGTGCCTAATGCAAACGGACTCATGCTGGGGAATACAAGCCCTGGATGGCCTCCGAGATAACTTTTGGGTAAAGCTGCTATGCTAAGCACAAATCCACCCCGCTGGGAATCAAAATCAAACTCTGCTGAGAAAAGCGCCCTGGATGGCCTACCAGAATATAACTCTTCTGGGAAACAAACATCTCGGCTTGAGACCACGACTCCACTCTACCGGGGGAAATCAGCCCTGAATGGCCTGCCAGAATATAACATTCCAAGGAACAGACAACTCCACTGGGAACCAAGGTGGATTACTGAAGGATGGCTTTATTCTGTCAGAGATTCCACTCTGTTGAAGATTGAATCCACTATCTGTTAGGAATTATGAATAAGATCTACTGGGGAATCATCTCAAACTCTCTCTCTGCTGAGGATGGAGAATAAACAATCTCAGGGAAGAAAGCCACTCCACTGACTTGGCTGGGGATTAGGTAAGGAGGGAATCAACATCGACCTCTGCTTGGGGAGAATAAGTACAATACTCAACAATATCAAACTCTGCTTAGGGAAATGAAACAATGTCTCGGACTCTGCGGGGACAGGAGCTAATTGTTTAGACTCTGTGGGGAAAATGAAATTCTGCATTCATTCCACTGCTGAGGATAATCCCACATCTACCTGTTGGAAATGATCCTATTTTGTTGGAGACATCAATCTCGACCTGCTGAGGGTAACCTTAACTGTATGAAGTTTCAAATTGTTGGGGAGGTGAACACGCTTAGCTTGCGCATTTCCTTTAGATGCGGGACTTCTGGAAAAGTTTCGAGTCTGGGAGTCCTGCAAATAACAAACAGGAAAATATGTTTTGTGCAGTAAACGTCGTCTTACTTATCACCTGTGACATTATTCAAGCAAAAGCATTGTTTCGATTATAATTGGCAGAGACCACAAAATTATGTATGCAAAGTTTTATCAAAACGCCAGGCGTCTTTTACAAACAAAATGGTAAAAGCTGAATCAAAGACAAAGGTTTTCTGAATAGTATGTTTTATTGATAAATAGCCTGTAAATAGGCAAATTTACAAGGGGACGCAACTCCTGAAATGAGAAAGCTGCGTAAGCAAAATACATAAATGCACAAGAATATATAAAAATGTCGGCAATATGGCACAGACAACCACCATAGAACGACTCAACTATGACTCGCGTGACTTCGACGCCTTTCCGATGCTTTGTCTTCTAAAGAGATTGATTTGGACGGATGACTCTCAAATTCTCCCATACCATATGTTTTGAAGATCTACGTGTTGACTACAGTCGTTTGCTTTTCAAATCCATAACTTTTGCCTGAATCGCCCTTGCGGGTTTTCGATTCACCGAGATACCCATTTTTGCCAAAGTCGCCTTTTCAGGTTTTCAACTTTGCGGGTTTACATTTTTCTTTTATCCCTAATTTTTGCCCGAACCCATCTTTTTATGGTTCGTCGGGATGCCCCACTCTTGCCTGGATTTTCTTTTTCTTTCCAGCGGGTCTATTTAAGCATAGTATTTTTTTACTGTGTCTGCATTCACAGGGGACGTGAAATCTTCACCGTCCATAGTCGAAAGTAGTAAGGCTCCTCCGGAGAAAACTTTCCTTACAACACACGGACCTTCATAATTCGGAGTCCATTTGCCTCTGTGATCATTCTGTGGTGGGAGAATCCGCTTCAACACTAAATCACCTGCTTGAAAGCTTCGAGGGCATATCTTCTTGTCGAAGGCTTTCTTCATTTTGCTTTGGTATAAACGACTGTATGCGATGGACGTCAACCTTTTCTCATCCATTAAACTGAGATGATTCAACCTATTCTTCACCCATTCTGCTTCATCTAACTTGACGTTAACCAGAACTCTCAAGGAAGATATCTCGACTTCAAGTGGCAGAATAGCTTCCATACCATACACCAACGAGAAGGGAGTTGCCCCAGTTGAAGTACGCACCGAGGTGCGATATCCATGCAAAGAAAAGGGCAACATCTCGTACCAATCTTTGTAGGTCACAACCATCTTTTGCACGATCTTCTTGATATTTTTATTAGCTGCTTCGACCGCGACATTCATCTTCGGACGATAGGGGGATGAATTGTGATGCTCAATCTTGAAGTTCTGGCATAGCTCTTTCATCATCTTATTATTCAGGTTAGATCCATTATCAGTAATGATCCTTTCAGGTATTCCATATCGGCAGATGATGTCCCTTTTGATGAACCGGGCCACAACTTGCTTGGTGACGTTAGCATAAGAAGCTGCTTCGACCCATTTGGTGAAATAGTCAATAGCCACTAAGATGAAACGATGCCCATTGGATGCAGTCGGCTCGATCTTGCCAATCATATCGATGCCCCACATGGAGAAAGGACATGGAGATGACATGACATTCAAAGGACATGACGGCACATGAATTTTGTCGACATAAATCTGACATTTGTGACATTTCTTGGCTTACTTGAAGCAATCGGACTCCATAGTTAAACAATAATACCCTGCTCTCAACAGCTTTCGAGACATGGCATGCCCCCCTGCATGTGTTCCAAAGGATCCTTCGTGGACCTCTTCCATAAGCAAATTCGCATCTTTTTCGTCCACACATCTTAGCAACACTAAGTCAAAGTTCCTTCGATAGAGCACACCGTCTGGATTTAAGTAGAAGTTACCAGATAACCTCCTCAAGGTTTTCTTATCCCAGGCCGATGCCCCAGGCGGATACTCTTGATTCTTGAGAAAGTTCTGGATGTCGTAATACCATGGCTTTCCATGAGAAGCTTCTTCTATTGCAAAAACAAATGCCAACCTATCGAGTCACGAGATAACAATTCTCGGTGCATCGTTCCAAAAGTTCACTTTGTACATTAAAGATAAAGTAGCCAAGGCATCTGCCATCCGATTTTCTGCTCTCGGCACATGGTGAAACTCTACACGATCGAAGAAAGGTAGAAATCTTCTTGCGTAGTTCATATAAGGGATCAGGTTTGGTTGGCGCGTCGCCCACTCTCCTTTGATCTGGTTGACCACTAAAGCTGAATCACTGTAGACATCAAGGTTCTTAATTCTCAAATCGATTACTTCCTCGATACTGTCGCTACTGCGAAAATCGGCGCCGGCTAAACAGAAGAGTCGCCACCTTTCGTTATTTATCCCTCGAGCGGGAAAGGAAACGATCGGAAAAAACCTGACGAAAGGGTATAAGACAAGGTCATCGCAACCATTGTCTGGGTTCGGGAGTCGGTTACGCAAGGGGAAGGTATTAGTACCCCTCACGTCCATCGTACTCGATGGGATCCACGCTTGCTGGTTTGTCTAAAGGATGCAAAACAATCTATCTACGGCTGCTAAGGCTAAACAGAAAGAAATTGACTCGATAGAGCGTTGCACTCTATGCCTACGTATTCTCATCAGAGAAAGTCAGAGTCAACGTAGTTCGGGAAACTACGGGGGATGTTTTGCTCGCCAAGACATCGCGTCTTGTGCCTACGTATTCTCGTCGGAGAAATCAGAGCATGTCGTAGTTCAGGCCAACTACGGATAGACAGGGGTGTTCTCGGTCACACGGGGGTGAGAGAAAGGATTGACGATACTAGCACACACATTTTAGCAGTTAGGTGTATGCTGCTCGACCATTGGAGACTTAGGCGTACCTGTTTGCGGCAGAACGGTCGTAGTATGTCAGGTTTAAAGGTATGGGAACCTATGGGAACTAGAACTAAGGTATGATCTCAAATGCGCTAGGGCAAGAGAAAGGGAACATCAATCGTCAGCGGGAAAGCCTCGATCGCACGACAGCGAAAGAACAGAGAGGTTAGTTGTTAGTGTGCTCGCTAGGATATCGCATCCTATGCCTACATATTCTCATCAGAGAAATCAGAGCAACTGTAGTTCAACTAACTACAGCTAAACGGGGAAACAGGGAAAAGGGAGCTCGCTAGGATGTCGCATCCTATGCCTACGTACTCTCGTCTGGTACGAGAGATCAGAGCAAACATAGTTCGACTGGAAAACAAGTCTCGATTGCACAGGGGCAAGAGAAGGGGTCTCGATCGCCTGAACGCGAGAGAAAAGCGTTTCGATCGCACGGGGGCGAGAACAAAGAGGAAGCAGGCTTACGCCTAAACGGGAAGGAACTCGAGACACACACACAATAACCTAAGACGTAGAAGCGAATGCGTCGCATGTCACCCAAAGGGTACCATACTAGACATCCTAGACGATTAAGAAGAAACTCCTCAACTGTCATTTCCTATGTATCTAACGATGCAGCCCACAACATTCGACGGTTGCCTGAAGACTTGAATACGACGATGGTGATGTTGGACGAAGCAGCTCCTGGGCTCCTGACGTGCGCGCAAGCTCCATTCCAATCTTCTCCTCTCTGGATCTTTGATGATGACGCTCGAATCAGAACCAATGTAACACTTAGACCGTCATGGTTCGACTTATAGGAGAAATCGAACTCTAAGAGGTAGCGTGTTGATGTCCGTGTCAAAGACAAGATAGAGAAATGATATCGAAAATCATTCTCCAATTAAATCGAGTCACACGGCCAGCCAAAAATAAAATCGAGAATAAAATCGGATAGAAAAGAAAATAGGAGAGAAATCCAATGCAAAATGGAAAATAATATGCTACTCCTAAAATACTACAATTAAAATTGTAATAAAAAAAGTAAGCAAATATTAAAAGAAAATAAATGCAGGGAGGGGTGTGTATTGTTACAGGGGATGGTACACCAGTAAAAAAACAAAAATAGGCCCAGCCCACCAAAAAGGAACTCCTGAAACGAGGATGGGGTGCAGTGAACAAACTGGGATGTGCTTCAGAAAAAACCACAAGTGGGCTAGGCCCACGTCCACCATAACCAAGAAAAAACGGGGGGTGAAGCAAAAAATAAACGCAGGTGCAAAAAAAAATGCTAGTGGGCCTGAGAGAGGCCCAATGTCCACACTCTCAGCCATGTCCCTCACCTCTCAAACTTCAGAAAACAAAAAAAAAACCTAATTGCCCTCAACTCCCCAAACATTGTTCATTACTACCTCCGCCGTTTCTCAATATCTCTCTCTCTCTCTCTCTCTCTCTCTCTCTCTCTCGTAATCTTTTTCTATCGTTTCAATTCCTTTGTCTCCGTTCATCACTCTCACTCAAAATCTCACAAACATCTCAATCTCATCTCCGTTTTGAATCATCAACAACAAATGAACAACAAAATTTATGCTACAAATCTCCGCAAACAAAATTAGACGGTGGCTTGCGTATCGTGGAAGATCTGAAGTGGATACGAAGTTCTTCGTTGGTGAAGATTTTGAAGCACATCTGGAGAATGTTCTTGATGACGAACGAACCTGACGGCGCTTCTTGAAGAAATCCTTGAAGATTCTTGACGATTCTGGAGATGCTTTGAAGAGCTGATGATGATATTAAAGTTGCAAGTGGATGATGAACTCGTTTTGAAGATTTGATGAATTTCTGGTGAAGTAACGATGAAGACACTTGAAGTCGCATGTAGATCTGGAGGTTGATGTATGAAGATCACGAAGGACGATGAAGATCTCTGAAGAATGAAGGACGCGATGAATCTTGTTGGAAGTCTGGTGAATCCGAAGAACACATGAAGAAGTTCCTGAAGTTGTTGACGAAGTTCTTCGAGGATCTGAAATTAATTCGAATGTTCTTCGTAGATGTGGATTCTTGAGGATTCTGGAGAAGCGAGAATCAAGATCATGCACAGGTTTCTGATGATTATGGATGAAGAACGAACGATGAAGTTGATGAGATTTTCTGGAAAAAATTGTTAGAGGATCTTGAATGCTGTTGATGATTAGTTGCGATTTTATGGAAAAAAAGCTCTTGATGATGAGTTTTGAATGAAGAACGCATGAACGTTGTTGATGAAGATTGAAAAACGATGAGATTCTGATGATTTCTGGTGAATTTTCGAAGGAGGTTGAATCTTGATGAAGGTGACGATGAAGAAAGATGAAGATTGAGGGATTTGGATGAAGAACTGATGAGGTTTCTGGTAATCTGCAGTTTTCCGGCGACGGTTAGGAGGTTCCGGTGGCGGTTAGGGTGGTTGTATGGCCGGAGGGAGGTTTTCCGGCGAGTTTGACCGGCTAGAGACAGGTGGAGCGCATGCAGCAGAGGGTGAGGGAGGTGGAAACGCGTGTCATGGAGAGTGAGAGAAAGTGAGACGCGTGTAGAGGGAGTGAATGGAGAGTGCCAAGTGGCAGAGGAGAGAGATAATGGAAATGTGTGTTGGCCAGAAAAATGTGAGGTGGAAGGATTAGAAATACACGTGTGGCAAGCTTTTATAGAGACATGTGGCATGTGGACTTGGGCTTTTAGCATTGGACATCTAGCCCACTACATTAAGACTAATGAACAATTAATTAATCAGACTTAATAAAAGGCTAATGCTGCAATTAATAAAACGAAAATGGTTAATAAAAATTTAACTCAACAATTAATGAACAAGTGCAATTAAAAGCTAATTAACTAAAATCAATTAATAGATTCTAATAAATCCTAATAAAGAAAAATCTATTAAAACTAAACTAATCAATTAAACTCTAATTAATATCTATATTAAAAATCTATTTAACAAAAGCTATTAAAACAAAATCTATTAATTCTATAAAATCTATAATATTCTAATTAAATCCTAGAAAATAATAAAACCTATTAAAATTCTATATTAAAACTATATCTAAAAAATCTATTAAAAAAACCTATTTAATTTCTAGAACTAGATTATAATATCCTAAAAACCTATTTAAAAATCTAAAAAAGGCAATTAAATCCTAAAAATGCAAATAAAGGCAATTAACCCAAAATAAAAGAGACCGCGAGACCAGATCGAAAATAAGCGGCAAACATCGGACACCGAAATGTCCTCAAAAACAACAGCGCAGGCTGAAAACACCGGGAAGCGCACAACTTCCCAAAAATGAACCTCCGATTATCCGAACCGGTCTGGAACATCCAAAATGTGAAAATAGGACTGTGATCCCGATAAAATTGATATGACTGGATAAAATGCAATGTATGCAGTATGCAAATGCGAATGCAAAAATGCTTCGAAACATAAACCAGATGTGGGGAACCGGTTGGTCAAATTTTAGGGCGCAACAGTTGCCCCTATTCAAACGGCTTGGACCTGAAGGGTTGAAGAGCGAACAACTTTCAAGCATTCAAAGGTAGAAGACGGTTGAATACCAAAGAACCCGGAAATTTGCCAACTGCACAAGTACACGGTACTCTGATTGGTAGGAACATCTTCAAAAACTGAGCATGACAGTTGCACAGCAACTCTGCTGGGGAATTGGTCGCACGGTAATTGGTGAAGGGTCTAATCTAAAATCTCCGTCAGGATGATCATCCGATTTTGCTGTAGATATTCGTCCTCAAGTCATCAAGGGGTCACCGGTCACACGGTAACTGGTGAAGGATAGTTGATCATGCCGTCGGGCGTTCAAAGAAATTTTCGGGCATCAGCCGGACTTCATCAGTAGGTCGGGAATAGAATTATTGGTCAATCATGAACCAGATAGGGATATCTGAACTTCTGCCATCAGGAACTCCGCACCAGCTGAGGGAACTGCTTCGACATCATCGTTGGAATTCGTCAGTAAGTCTTCAGATGGAGTCCTTAATCAGTCAGGAACCACTAAAGATATACAATTGTTTACCGTCAGGCACCCTGCATCAGCTAGGCAAACTGCTTCGACATCGCAGCTGGACTTCATCAGTAAGTCTGGGGTTTTGGCACCGCTGCCGGACTTCAATCATCAAGTCTTCAAGGAAATCTCAACTTCTCTGTTCAAAAACCTGTTGGGGATGACACATCTCCGCTGGGGATTCTGGAGAACTATCAAGTAACTCTGCTTCGGGGATCCAGAAATCATTCTGGGTGAATCAACTCTGCTGAGGACTTCAAGAATCATCTTGGACAAATAACTCCGCCGGAGAATTCAAGAATCATCCTGAACCAATAACTCTGCTGGAGATTTCAGGAATCATCCTGAGCAAACACTCTGCCGGGAATTCTAAGCATCAATTTGAGAAACCAACTCTGGCGACTTCACCGGGGATTTTAAGAATCATCTTAAGCAAACCACTTCGCTGGGGAATTCAAGAATCATCTTGGGCAAGCAATTTTGCTGGGGAATACCTGCAAAACAAGAACGGTAACGACCTAGCTCATGTCTCGTATGCATATGATCGTCAATGGCATAATGCTCCACACGGTGGAAATGCTACGCGTTTAGGGTAGATGCTATGTAATCATGCAAAATGCTACGACCCCATCAGCAAAATAAATGCTGAAGGGAAAATCCTCCTGTCAAGGAGAAAGAACCACTCTGGTGGAGAGGAGGAATCATCCTGCCAAGGAGAAGAAGTCACGCCAATATCAATTGGACTTAACTTGGGGAAACGAACTCCAAACGACTGCTGCAAGGGAATAAAGTTCTACGAGACCTTAGACCTGCTCAGCTAGGTATACGACCTACAAACTGTTGAGGGAAATGATGTCAATCGCAAAAATAAACTGCGCGGCCTTCGCGGCTAAAACTTTCCTGGAGATAACGACTCCGATGGGGAAATACAACATCAGCTATTCAACACGCTACTGGGGGGAAAACCAATCGTGGCTTCAACGGCTTCCAAGGACTCAACTCTCTTGGAGAACTGCAAACTCGGCTGGGGATATGCAACCAGACGCTGGAATAAATCCTACTTGCCAGGGAAAATACAACTCTGTGGGGACTTTCAATTCCGCTAAAGACTTCAGTCTGCGCTATCGAGGGCTGAACACTTGTGAATAGTCTTCTACGAGAAACTGCACCCTGACCCAGTGCTGGGGAAATAAACCCAAATTTGCTTGTCAGGGAGAACTTCGATCCTAAACTGTTGGGAATGCACAATCAATCTGCCGGGGATGGCTACACTCTGTCGGGGATATCAACCCTGATCTGTTGAGGCTAATATTGCATACGCCTTACGGAGACTGACCCTTCCAGGTAACACCTGTTGGACTATCCAGTCTGATGAGGAATACCTGTGTATCAACACTGTTGGGGATATCAATCCTTAGCTACTCATTGTACAACTTTGTTGGAGATGTACCGATCCTATCAAGGACACACCTCTGGCGACTGCAGAATATAACAATCGATCACTGAAATTGAATCTTACTTCACTGAGGAAAACAACCCTGAACGGTCCTTTTAGGACACCTTAAGTCCTTATAGGGTACGAAGCAAGCTGCTGAGAAATAACTCTTCTCTGTCTGACATCAAAATCTACTTGTCTGGAGATTACTCAGTGAGGGAATCAACGTCGACCTCTACTTGAGGAATGAGTCAATGACCTGGACTCGGAGGGGAAAGGAGTCAAACTTGGACTCTGTGGGGATACAATATTGCATCAGTCCCACTGCTGGGGAAATAAACCCAAATCTGTCGGTCAGGGAAAGCTTCAGTCTCAACCCACTTGGGAAAATAGCATATCAGGCTAATCAACGTTCAATGCTTGGGATGGCCATACTCTGCCGAGGATAATCTTGATCCTACTCTGATAAGGAATAAATGCCATCTCAACTTGCTGCAATCTCAAACTGCTCAGGGGAAACAATCTCAAACTGTACATCTCTGCTGAGAAAATAATCCTGATTCAACAACATCAACACAGGGAATACAGAATACTAATCATGGAGCTGGGATCACTCGAGCCTTGTGTCGGGGAATGTGACAACATACGAGTCACTAGGAATCATCGTGTCGGGTATACTTAGACTTTTTCTGGTTTTAGGGATGAGAATAGGTTATTAACAAAATGGATTTATAAGGGAAATACTACACAGGGCTAGCATTCAAGGTGGACTATCAGAAGAGAACTGATAGCAAAATATGTTAGGTTGTCAGACGAGAACTGATTTACGGTTTGCCAGACGAGAACTGGACTTTAAAACTGTGTTAGCCAGACGGGACTGGTTGAACAATAGGTTAAAGAAGAGGTGATCAGACAGAGCTGGTTTTTGGTTTGGATTTCAGACGATAACTGATCTCCGGTTTGCCAGACGAGAACTGGACTTTAAAACGATTTGGTTACAAGGTTCTACCAAGTAACAGGTTAGGCTGTCGAATAACAATCCAATGACAGCAAGGCTTCTTCAGAAGGTTCAGGTTTTGGCAGGGTAATGACACGATTCCCCGACACTCAACTCTTGCTAGGGTGAGCAAACTCGCTTGAACAACTTGCCCCAGTACAACAACTCAACTTACCCCAATCCGACTCTTGGGAAAATTCATTCTGAACAGAAAGCAGCTGGCAACGAGACAAACTTCAGATGGCTTGCCCCAATATCTGTACAACGGAAGGATTCATCCTCAATTAACCAACTCTCAGCATGGTTGGTTTCAATATACTTCTGAAGTAGCTTGCCCCTGAACGAGCGTTGAGCGACTTAACCTGCCCTGATTGAACACTGGAGGGATCTGCCCTCAAATCACAGGAGTTCTGGATAACTTCCCTTGATTGGGTCTCAAGAATATCCACTTCTGATCAACTGCTTCTTGAACAAACTGTCCCATAATCACCCGATCCTTCGGAACTTGTCCTCAGACCAACTGATTCCACACTCACTGGAAGTCAATGCCCCAAATTCACAGGGTTTCACAGTATACAACTCTGATCCAGACTGCTTGATGATTCAGTCTTGACTGATTATTCCCTGTTGGAATTTCCTCCATGTCAACTACTGACCTACAAATAAAATTGTTTATTCCCGAATGGTAATTTTAATGCAATGTTCATGCAGATTTCGAAAAAGAATGCTGTCACCCATTTACGCGTCATGATAGTGAGTGACGAATGAACCAAAGTTCAAACGTAGTGCTGATTCGATCAGTGAAAAATACAACAAGGACATGATTAGCAAATCATGTAGGAGTCGGGTTACTCAACCTTATCGTAATGCACTTTCAGAATAAACCCTGCCTCAATTAGGTCTTTTAAGGGTTGTATCGTGGTCGGGTTCACGGTTCGTGAAACAAAGGATATTTGGCTCAACTTATGTTTTGTACCCACCACTCCTTCGTAATGATCTCCGACCCTAATGTTCAGTTAACTTGGCACAAGCACTCGCCTCTTCGAGAGGTATGTTGAATGGTGGGAACAATGGTTAAAGAATTCACAAGGTTTTCGGAGTGACAGTTACTCCTTTTCTGTTTTCGGTGTCTGTATCCACACGACTTTGTCCTTGTTTGAGGATTTTTCTGTTGAGATCCTTTCATTTTATTCTTTTGATTCCCTAATTTTTTCCTGGACTGACTCTTTCGAGTTCTTTTCGATTTCTTTTGGAGTCTAGTGGGATGCCCTGGTTTTTGCCTAAGTATTTGCTTTCCAGCTTTTCTTTTCTTTTTACTTAGCGGGCTCTCTTTTTTCTTTTTCTTTTGCTTGGAACAAGTCGTGTGACACTGGTTGTCTTGCTTGCTCCGAAAGGGTTATAACCGTCTCACTCCTAATTGGTGAAGTTTAACCACTGCGGTTGACGAGGTACGACCTCTGGAGAGGAATAAACTGTGATTGGTCCTCGAAAGGCAACACTCCTCTATAAGACTTGAATGCTCGGTCAAGCTAACTGACGACTACTCTGCCCTGGGTTAAGATGAGAGGGTTTAAAAGTCCGAAAGAAACTCCTACTTCTCGGCTCGAAGTGGCTAACAAGGGACTAACTCCTTATATCTATAGTGTTTAGGGAATTTGAAAAAATGCCTGTACATCATAGGCAGGGTTTTATCCGAAAGCATACGATCCTCGGTTATGAGTATTCAGTTTCGTCATCCTCCCTCCAATCTTTGCTAATCATAGTGACAAAGTGGAGTAAATAAAATGCAAGTGTCAGTGCAATGCAATAAATGAGGGACAGCGACATGATTAATTTAGAAAAATGCATAGTCACTTTATCAATATTACCGTTCAAAACAAACAATGTTTAACAGCAAGTAGTAACTAACAGAAAGGAAACTACAAATGAAAACGATAAAAAGTCTGAGGACTGCCAATGCTGAGGACGTCTGCCTGTCTGGACCACTGGCCTCTGGAAATAAACCTCTGAATCTGCAAGCTCAGACAGCTGAGAGGTTGTCATGCACAACCAAAACTCCTTCTGGAAAGGAAATGCACCCTTTGTCGATCAACTGTTGTACTTTTTCCTGAAAAGCTTTGCAATCTTCAGTTGAATGCCCCGGGGATCCACCATGGTATCCACATTGAGCGTGGGGATTGTACCCAGGAGGGTAAGGCTCTGGCACGGGCTTAAGAGCTTTGGGTTCCACCAAAGAATTCTGAATCAAATGTGGCAGAATCTAGCTATACGGCACAGGCACTGGATGAGAAGGAGCATTCCTTCATTCCAAGTTGTTACGAGGTCGGTTCTGATTTTGACGCTTATTCTGATAACCTCGGCCACGGGCTCGTGGATTTGCAAGAGGAGCGACATAAGGTTCCCGATATGGTGCCCTAGGCACAATTGTCTGTCCAGAATAACGAGACACAGAGGATACCGACCGATGAGAAGACGAAGAACCAACAGATCTCACCGATTCATCTTGAGGATACCCAACATCTGTCGTGATTGCATTGACCATGGTTTCATCTTCAGCTTGAAAGCTACAGAGAGATTCGGTTTCACCAGCCTGACTGCTTGAAACATTCTGAATTCTTCCAATTTTCACACCATACTCGATGCGCTCTCCTGCCCTTACCAATTCATAGAAATTTGGTGCAACTCCAAGCATTCTTTCGAAGTACGGGCTCTGCAAGGAGTTTACGAACATGCCTTTTAACTCTCGGTCTAGAAGCGGTGGTTGCACTCTAGCAGCAAATTCTCTCCATCTCTGAACATACTTCCTGAAAGGTTCATTGTTCCCTTGAGACAATTCTTGCAGCTGCATGCGACTAGGAGCCATGTCTAGGTTATAATCGTACTGTTTCAGAAAAGCATTGGCTAAATCCACCCATGATCGGATCTGATTACTCTCTAACTGCATATACCAACTCAGAGATGCCCCAATCAGACTATCCTGAAAGCAGTGAATCATCAACTTGTCGTTGTGCACAAATGAAGTCATTCTTCGGCAGAACATCACCAAATGTTGCTTCGAGCAACTATCTCCTTTGTACTTTTCAAACCTCGGCGCTCTGAACTTAGGCGGTAACACTAGGCCAGAAACCAGACACATGTCTGCAGCATTGAGGTTAACAACATCTTTAACTTCCAAGGCTTTGAATCTTTCATCTAATCCACGAAACCTTTTAGCATACACGAGAGCTAATGGGTCTTCAGTCTTTGCTATCGGGACCTCTCTTCGGGAATTTGGCACAGGGAAAACAACACCCTGATAATCGGAGGTATCAACAGAAGGAGAGTGTTCACTTCGGATAACAAACTGCTCATGTAGATCTCGGTCTTCAACAGAAGGAGAGTGTTCACTTCGGACAACAAACTGCTCATGTTCACTTCGGACAACAGTAAGGTTGTTCACTTGCGGAAAGTCTTCATCAGGCTTAGAACCATACAAAGGATTGGACGTCATAGTGAAACCTGACAAGGTATCAACAAAATGGAAGTTGCTCTCTGACATAACTACCAACAACTTTCAACTGACTTCACTGCTTGATCCTGCTCAAATCTGCTTCAATCCCTTGGTCGTCTTCTAACAATCAACACTTGCTCAAACCAAACACCGGAGAATCACCCTCTAAAGCAAAACAAAGGCTAGATAAGAGCTCTGGCTAGCTGGAGAATGATATGCAATATGATGCAAAGATGCTTATGCAAATGCGATGCAAGATGCAGCAAACACGGGATCACAGCCCCCACAAAGCTCTGATTACTGCTGCACTGCTGACAGGATAAGTTTGCTCTGACCAAAATATCGGGTAGGCTGGAAGTCAAGTTTCCTGCAAAAACCCTCCCACTCACGGGTATGGACCTAAACTGACACAAGTTCGGCATCCTATGCGGTCATCAGCGTCGCCGACATTCAAGAGGGGTGATACGATACCCGGAAGGTGTGGCATCACCATCTCCCGAAGCGGCCTCACTCAGCTGAATTCCAAATGATCGGTCCCCAGAGTCGACAATCCTCCAAACCAACAACCCATCAGGCCCAAAGGGCCGGAAAAGAAGTCAACCGGGAGAACCTTGTCTGAGCGTGGATTTCATGAGACACTAGTGCCTGCAAAGCAAGCACGCGCCCAATAATTTCCACAACTAATGCTAAGTACACTCAAGCCTGGGTCTGGCTTCTCACTCATCAGAATGCCCCTCCCACAACAGCACAGATAATCATATCATACTGAAAATAAAATGCGGGAAATAAAATGCGATAAATAAACACAACCCGACAAGTAATCATACAAGCGCTAGGATTGACTCTCGCAGGGGACGTTGGATCCCCAAACTGACTCGCATAAGGGACGTTGGATCCCAGGAAACTATCAAGTCCCCAGCAGAGTCGCCAGCTGTCGCTACTGCGAAAATCGGCGCCGGCTAAACAGAAGAGTCGCCACCTTTCGTTATTTATCCCTCGAGCGAGAAAGGAAACGATCGGAAAAAACCTGACGAAAGGGTATAAGACAAGGTCATCGCAACCATTGTCTGGGTTCGGGAGTCGGTTATGCAAGGGGAAGGTATTAGCACCCCTCACGTCCATCGTACTCGATGGGATCCACGCTTGCTGGTTTGTCTAAAGGATGCAAAACAATCTATCTACGGCTGCTAAGGCTAAACGGAAAGAAATTGACTCGATAGAGCGTCGCACTCTATGCCTACGTATTCTCATCAGAGAAAGTCAGAGTCAACGTAGTTCGGAAAACTACGGGGGAAGTTTTGCTCGCCATGACGTCGCGTCTTGTGCCTACGTGTTCTCGTCGGAGAAATCAGAGCATGCCGTAGTTCAGGCCAACTACGGCTAGACAGGGGTGTTCTCGGTCACACGGGGGTGAGAGAAAGGATTGACGATACTAGCGCACGCATTCTAGCAGTTAGGTGTATGATGCTCGACCATTGGAGACTTAGGCGTACCTGTTTGCAGTAGAACGGTCGTAGTATGTCGGGTTTAAAGGTATGGGAATCTACGGGAACTAGAACTAAGGTCTGATCTCAAATGCGCTAGGGCAAGAGAAAGGGAACATCAATCGTCAGCGGGAAAGCCTCGATCGCACGGCAGCGAGAGAACATAGAGGTTAGTTGTTATTGTGCTCGCTAGGATATCGCATCCTATGCCTACATATTCTCATCAGAGAAATCATAGCAACTATAGTTCAGCTAACTACAGCTAAACGGGGAAACAGGGAAAAGGGAGCTCTCTAGGATGTCGCATCCTATGCCTACGTACTCTCGTCTGGTACGAGAGATCAAAGCAAACGTAGTTCGACTGGAAAACAAGTCTCGATTGCACAGGGGCAAGAGAAGGGGTCTCGATCGCCTGAACGCGAGAGAAAAGGGTTTCGATCGCACGGGGGCGAGAATGAAGAGGAAGTAGGCTTACGCCTAAACAGGAAGGAACTCGGGACACACACACAAGAACCTAAGACGTAGAAGCGAATGCGTCGCATGTCACCCAAAGGGTACCATACTAGACATCCTAGACGATTAAGAAGAAACTCCTCAACTGTCATTTTCTACGTATCTAACGATGCAGCCCACAACATTCGACGGTTGCCTGAAGACTTGAATACGACGATGGTGATGTTGGACGAAGCAGCTCCTGGGCTCCTGACGTGCGCGCAAGCTCCATTCCAATCTTCTCCTCTCTGGATCTTTGATGATGACGCTCGAATCAGAACCAATGTAATGCTTAGACCGTCATGGTTCGACTTATACGAGAAATCGAACTCTAAGAGGTAGTGTGTTGATGTCCGTGTCAAAGACAAGATAGAGAAATGATATCGAAAATCATTCTCCAATTGAATCGAGTCACACGGCCAGCCAAAAATAAAATCGAGAATAAAATCGGATAGAAAAGAAAATAGGAGAGAAATCCAATGCAAAATGGAAAATAATATGCTACTCCTAAAATATTACAATTAAAATTGTAATAAAAAAAGTAAGCAAATATTAAAAGAAAATAAATGCAGGGAGGGGTGTGTATTGTTACAGGGGATGGTACACCAGTAAAAAAACAAAAATAGGCCCAACCCACCAAAAAGGAACTCCTGAAACGGGGAGGGGGTGCAGTGAACAAACTGGGATGTGCTTCAGAAAAAACCACAAGTGGGCTAGGCCCACGTCCACCATAACCAAGCAAAAACGGGGGGTGAAGCAAAAAATAAACGCAGGTGCCAAAAAAAATGCCAGTGGGCCTGAGAGAGGCCCAATGTCCACACTCTCAGCCATGTCCCTCACCTCTCAAACTTCAGAAAACAAAAAAAAAACCTAATTGCCCTCAACTCCCCAAACATTGTTCATTACTACCTCCGCCGTTTCTCAATCTCTCTCTCTCTCTCTCTCTCTCTCTCGTAATCTTTCTCTATCGTTTCAATTCCTTTGTCTCCGTTCATCACTCTCACTCAAAATCTCACAAACATCTCAATCTCATCTCCGTTTTGAATCATCAACAACAAATGAACAACAAAATTTATGTTACAAATCTCCGCAAACAAAATTAGACGGTGGCTTGCGTATCGTGGAAGATCTGAAGTGGATACGAAGTTCTTCGTTGATGAAGATTTTGAAGCACATCTGGAGAATGTTCTTGATGACGAACGAACCTGACGGCGCTTCTTGAAGAAATCCTTGAAGATTCTTGACGATTCTGGAGATGCTTTGAAGAGTTGATGATGATATTAAAGTTGCAAGTGGATGATGAACTCGTTTTGAAGATTTGATGAATTTCTGGTGAAGTAACGATGAAGACACTTGAAGTCGCATGTAGATCTGGAGGTTGATGTATGAAGATCACGAAGGACGATGAAGATCTCTGAAGAATGAAGGACGCGATGAATCTTGTTGGAAGTCTGGTGAATCCGAAGAACACATGAAGAAGTTCCTGAAGTTGTTGACGAAGTTCTTCGAGGATCTGAAATTAATTCGAATGTTCTTCGTAGATGTGGATTCTTGAGGATTTTGGAGAAGCGAGAATCAAGATCATGCACAGGTTTCTGATGATTATGGATGAAGAACGAGCGATGAAGTTGATGAGATTTTTTGGAAAAAATTGTTAGAGGATCTTGAATGTTGTTGATGATTATTGATGATTAGTTGCGATTTTCTGGAAAAAAAGCTCTTGATGATGAGTTTTGAATGAAAAACGCATGAACGTTGTTGATGAAGATTGAAAAACGATGAGATTCTGATGATTTCTAGTGAATTTTCGAAGGAGGTTGAATCTTGATGAAGGTGACGATGAAGAACGATGAAGATTGAGGGATTTGGTTGAAGAACTGATGAGGTTTCTGGTAATCTGTAGTTTTCCAGCGACGGTTAGGAGGTTCCGGTGGCGGTTAGGGTGGTTGCATGGCCGGAGGGAGGTTTTCCGGTGAGTTTGACCGGCTAGAGACAGGTGGAGCGCATGCAGCAGAGGGTGAGGGAGGTGGAAACGCGTGTCATGGAGAGTGAGAGAAAGTGAGACGCGTGGAGAGGGAGTGAATGGAGAGTGCCAAGTGGCAGAGGAGAGAGATAATGGAAATGTGTGTTGGCCAGAAAAATGTGAGGTGGAAGGATTAGAAATACACGTGTGGCAAGCTTTTATAGAGACATGTGGCATGTGGACTTGGGCTTTTAGCATTGGACATCTAGCCCACTACATTAAGACTAATGAACAATTAATTAATCAGACTTAATAAAAGGCTAATGCTGCAATTAATAAAACGAAAATGGTTAATGAAAATTTAACTCAACAATTAATGAACAAGTGCAATTAAAAGCTAATTAACTAAAATAAATTAATAGATTCTAATAAATCCTAATAAAGAAAAATCTATTAAAACTAAACTAATCAATTAAACTCTAATTAATATCTATATTAAAAATCTATTTAACAAAAGCTATTAAAACAAAATCTATTAATTCTATAAAATCTATAATATTCTAATTAAATCCTAGAAAATAATAAAACCTATTAAAATTCTATATTAAAACTATATCTAAAAAATCTATTAAAAAAACCTATTTAATTTCTAGAACTAGATTATAATATCCTAAAAACCTATTTAAAAATCTAAAAAAGGCAATTAAATCCTAAAAATGCAAATAAAGGCAATTAACCCAAAATAAAAGAGACCGCGAGACCAGATCGAAAATAAGCGGCAAACATCGGACACCGAAATGTCCTAAAAAACAACAGCGCGGGCTGAAAACATCGGGAAGCGCACAACTTCCCAAAAATGAACCTCCGATTATCCGAACCGGTCTGGAACGTCCAAAATGTGAAAATAGGGTTGTGATCCCGATAAAATCGATATGACTGGATAAAATGCAATGTATGCAGTATGCAAATGCGAATGCAAAAATGCGTCGAAACATAAACCAGATGTGGGGAACCGGTTGGTCAAATTTTAGGGTGCAACAGATACCCGTGATACATGCTTCGTATTCGGCTTTGTTGTTTGTACAGGGAAATGTCAGCCTGGCAGTGAAGGGTATATGCATCCCATGGGGGGTTGTAATGATTGCCCCAATTCCACTGTCGTAGGAGTTAACAACACCGTCAAAGATCAATTTCCATTGTGAACCCAACTCAGGACCTTCGTCAGGCAACAGCTCATTACAATCTTTCATCTTCAAGTACATAATGTCTTCGTCGGGAAAATCAAACTTCATTGGCTGATAGTCATCAATTGGTTGCTCTGCAAGATACTCTGACAAAACACTCCTTTTAATAGCTTTCTAAGACACATACTGAATGTCGTATTCTGTCAGAACCATCTACCATCTAGCAATCCTTCCTGACAGTGCTTGTTTTTCAAATACGTACTTAATCGGATCCATCTTTGAAATTAACATGGTTGTATGGTTTAGCATATACTTCCTTAGGCATTTGGCGGCCCAAGCCAGTGCACAACAAGTTTTCTCCAACATTGAGTATCTGGACTCACAGTCTGTGAACTTTTTACTCAAGTAATAAATTGCGTGCTCTTTTCTTCCAGTCTCGTCATGCTGACCGAGAACATAACCCATGGAATTCTCAATAACCGTTAAGTACATTATCAACGGTCTTCTAGCCACCGAGGGCATTAGTATTGGAGGTTCCTGCAGATACTCTTTTATTTTCTCAAACGCTTTCTGACAATTCTCATTCCAAACGACCGCCTGATCTTTCTTTAGTAACTTAAATAATGGCTCACAAGTGGCTGTGAGGTGAGATATGAACTGAGCTATGTAGTTCAATCTACCTAAGAAACCATGGACTTATTTCTCGGTCTTTGGTGCTGGCTTTTCTTTAATTGCTTTGATCTTTGCAAGATCAACCTCTATACCTTTCTCACTGACAATGAACCCCAAAAACTTCCTCGACCGCACGCCAAAAGTGCACTTGTTTGGATTCAGTCGAAGTTTGAACTTCCTCAATCTCTCAAATAGCTTTAGAAGATTCACCAGATGCCCCTCCTCCATTTGGGACTTCACAATCATATCATCGACATATACTTCAATCTCATGATGAATCATATCATGAAAGAGAGTCACCATAGCTCATTGATAAGTTGCCCCTGCGTTCTTCAAACCAAAAGGCATTACTTTGTAGTAGAACGTCCCCCATGGCGTGATGAAAGTCGTCTTCTCCATATCCTCCGACGCCATCTTAATATGATTGTAGCCCGAAAAACCATCCATGAAAGAAAACAATGAGAATTGTGCGGTGTTATCAACAAGCACGTCAATATGGGGGAGCGGAAAATCATCCTTTGGGCTTGCTCTATTCAGGTCCCTATAGTCAACACACATCTTGACTTTTCCGTCCTTCTTAGGCACAGGCACAATGTTTGTGACCCACAGAGGATAATTGGTTACAGCAAGAAATCTGGCGTCTAACTACTTTTGGATTTCTTCTTTGATCTTCACTGCCATATCCGGCCTGGTTCTTCTCAACTTCTGCTTAACAGGATAACACTCTTCTCAAAGAGGCAGGTGATAACGCGAAATCGTATATATAATGACATACATTTTTACTAATCAGTGACTGGTTTCACTCCGATTTTGGGTATTTCCACATTATTTGTCCAGTATTTTGTAGGTATTAAAGTTCATGTTCAAATGGAGCAAGATGAAGAAAACAAGCAATTACAGATCAAAACCAGATGAAAAACAGGCCAAAAACAACAAATACAAATTTTGCTGATGTGACGACCGTCACAAGCCCATAACGACCGTCATACGTGTTACGACCGTCAAAAATCCATGACGACCGTCATGCAAATCAAAAGTGCAGAAATGCTGCACGTGTTGTGAGTGCTTTCAAATACCAAAAGGAGTGGACCATTAACTCCTACATTTTCTGAGATCAATCCCACTTCCTGAGGCAATTAACCGTTTGGAATTCCATCTATAAAAGGAGGGAGCTGGTACCAGAAAAGGGGGGCTGCATTGAAGACACGAAGTGCTGCCAATTTATTTTCAGAGCAATTCTTGAGTTTCAGAATTCCTTATTATTTCCCTTTTTCTTTCTTTTCCTTGCAATTGTGTTTTACTTTTTGAATTCTATTCTGTACGAGTAATTGGCATCAAGACTAAATCCTGCCGTCATTTTGGAGGATTTCCCAAAGGCCAATTGAATTATTTACAGGTTCTTATTATAATCGTTAATTGATTTCTATTTCCCATTATGATGCATGTTTATATATTCTACCATTGTTTACGTGTTCTTAGTTTATATTCCATGTCTGGCTAAATTAAAGTAATCGGTATGTAATAGGTAGTCAGATGGGATTCAATAATGACCGGTGTATACTTTCCTTTTCAAACTTATTTATGGCTTTAGTTTTTTTAAATCAATTTTTCTAAAATAAATGTTCGTTGCAACAGTGAGAACTTATTAAAAAGCAGTTTTGCCACGACAGTGGGAAATTCATAAAGGTACGAACCAACAAGCGACAACTGAGGTTAGGTCCAGATAGTAAAAACTAAGCATTCGTTTTAAAAACAGTGACATCGCTTTAAAAAGGATTAGAGCTTAATGGTTTTAAAAAAGTAATTTTAACCGTGAACGGGATAGCGACAGCATACGTTTCGCCTTAGAGTTGCGACTAGCGTCAACAACCATCGTGAGACAAAGGTCTTTAAACCGTCATTTTCTTCTTAAACTATTTTTGAAAACACCCAAAACATCGGTGACTTGTCGAATCCTTGAAGAACCAACATATTGCATACTGATTCAAGCATTTATACCTTAAGTAACGTTTTTAGTTCCCCTATAGTTTACACACTTATTTTGCTTTTATTCCCCTAAAACCATATCAACCTAGCTAAACACAGTAACACCCGAAAATACTAGCTTGATTACGAGTCCCTGTGGGATCGATATCTTATATTACTACGCGATAGACTGCGCACTTGCAGTTAGTTCAGTTAGACATAGAAAGTCGCGATCAAGTTTTTGGCGCCGTTGCCGGGGACCCGTTTAGTCAATAGTGTAATCCTTTGTTACATGGTATAGACTAGGTTAACTATTCTCTCTCCCTCTACTCGTTCTTCGGTTGTATGCCAAGTACTCGCTCACAAGGCGACATCTTACAACCTACAATCACCAAACTAGAGCGCTTCTTACATTTAAGAAGGCGCATCCTCGAATATCAACGAAAACACAATATTCCTGATCTTCTAGCTCATCCTCCTGTTAAAGAATCAAAGATGGCTGACGGACCTCATAACAAACTGCTGAAGGACTACGCTACCCCCTCTCAGCTGGAGCCTCGAAGTAGCATTGTTGCCCCCGCTATCAATCGGAACGATTTTGAGCTAAAATCGTCGTTGCTGTCAGCTGTACAACAACATCAATTCGCAGGAAATGCAACTGAGGATCCGAATGAACACTTAACGAAGTTTGTGTAATACGCAGACACAGTGAAGGCAAATGGAGTGACTCCAGACGCAATAAGACTTCGTCTCTTTCCTTTCTCCCTTAGAGATAGAGCTTGGACTTGGTTACAATCCTTACCATCTAACTCCGTTACAACGTGGGAACAGTTGAAGAACGTTTTCTTAGCAAGATACTTTCTGCCAAGCAAAACTGTTATGCTTAGAGCTCAAATCAACGGATTTCGACAAAAAGACGTTGAATCTCTCTACGAAGCATGGGAAAGGTTCAAAGATATGATGAGAGCATGTCCTTACCACGGTTTAGAAGACTGGGTGACGATCCATACTTTCTATAATGGGCTTCTATATAACACCAGATTAACGGTAGACGCCGTCGCAGGCGGTGCACTTACGGATAAGCCATACGACGAAGCCTATCAAATTATCAAAAACATGTCTCAGAACCACTGGCAATGGGGAGGTGAAAGAACTCCAGCAGAGAAACCCGCAACGAAAGGTGGGATGTACGAGATCAGCAGTCTTGAAAAGTTCAACGCTAAGGTAGATGCTCTAACGCAGAAAATTGACAGTCTGACCGTTACCCCAATCGCAACCGTAGCTGCTGTAACTCCAAGTTGTGAGTTATGTGGAATCGCCACTCATAATGCACCCGAGTGCCTATAATTGGCAGGAATTCCACCAGACCAAGTAAACTATGCTCAAGGAAATCCTTACGCAAATACTTACAACCCAGGATGGAGGAACCACCCAAACTTTTCCTACAAGAACGATAATGCCTTGCAAGCACCAGCTGCTCCGCCAGGATATCAGAAACCAGCCGCTGCTGCCCAGACTGCCCCAAGGAAATCAAACCTCGAAGTGATAATGGAAAAATTCATAGCTACTTAAGCTCAAACAAATAAAGAATTCCTGAATCAAAACATACACACTAGCGAGCAAATTAAACAGCTGACCGAAAAAGTAGACGCTTTAGCCACCCACAATAAAATGCTCGAAACGCAGATATCACAAGTGGCTCAACAACAAGCCTCTGCAGCCGCACCAGCTGGGACATTTCCAGGTCAGCCAGAACCTAATCCGAAAGGTTATGCAAACGCTGTCATATTGAGAAGTGGAAAAGAATTGGAAGGCCCAACAGATCCTAGGAATGAAGATTTAGCCATGCATCAGAAATCTGATAAGCCAACAGAAAAGGAGTCTGAAACAGAAAAGAAGGAATGTGACGAGCAAAAGGCTGCCAACGATGAAAACTCATATGTGCCTCCAGCGTCATATAAACCACTGATTCCTTATCCTCAAAGATTCATAAATTCCAAAACTTCAGGACAATTTAAGAAATTCGTTGAACTTCTGAAACAACTAAATATCACTATTCCTTTTACAGAAGCGATAACTCAGATGCCGTCATACGCTAAGTTTCTTAAAAAAATCTTGTCTAACAAAAGGAAAATCGAGGATAACGAAATAGTTACACTTACTGCCGAATGTAGCACAATCATTCAAAACAACATGCCTCCTAAACTAAAAGACCCAGGTAGTTTCTCCATACCTTGCGTCATAGGAAAGTTCGTCATAGACAAAGCTCTATGCGATCTAGGAGCCAGTATAAGCGTCATGCCCTTATCTATATGCAAAAAGATGAATATGGGAGAACTAAGACCAATTAAAATGTTCGTGCAATTAGCCGACCGATCAGTCAAATATCCCGTCGGTGTGCTGGAAAACGTTCCAGTACGCATAGGCCAATTCTATATCCCAACCGGCTTCATAATCATGGACATCAAAGAGGACTCTGTTACCCCAATCATCCTAGGAAGACCGTGCCTAGCGACAGCCGGAGCTATCATAGATGTAAAGAAAGGAAGGCTAACATTCGAAGTAGGAGAAGAAAAGATAGAGTTCATCCTTACTAAGTTCTTGAAGGCACCAGCTATAGATGACACATGCTATATAGTAGATGTCATTGACGAATGCATACGAGAACTAGAGAAGGAAGAAAATACATATTCTGAAATCATGAAGATCCAAATCCTTGCTATTCATGAAGACGACAACTGACGTGCGCCATACAAAGATGATAGGCTGAGCGAGATCTTAGCACTAACTCCAAATCACATGCCAGGTCCGAAAAACCCAGCTTTAGAACTTAAAGAACTACCTAAAACCCTCAGGTACAGATTCTTAGACACAGAAGTCAAAAGACCAGTAATAGTCAACGCTAATTTAGGACAGTCAGAAACTGAGAAATTACTAGAAGTCCTAAGGAAATACCCAACTGCGTTAGGCTATAATATAAGCGATCTAAAAGGCATAAGTCCTTCCATCTGTATGCACCGTATCATGCTAGAGGAAGACTGCAAAACTTCAAGAGAACATCAGAGAAGGATAAACCCGATCCTAAGCACTATAGTCAAAGACGAGGTGAAAAAGTTACTAGACGCAGGAATCATATACCCGGTCTCTGACAGCCAATGGGTCAGCCCAATACACGTAGTGCCAAAGAAAGGAGGTGTTACTGTAGTGAAGAATGCGAAAGGTGAATCGATAACCCAAAGAGTTGTGACCGGAAGTAGAATATGTATCGATTATAGAAAACTGAATAAGGCGACTCAGAAAGATCACTTCCCTTTACCTTTCATAGACCAGATGTTGGAGAGACTAGCGAAACATTCGTACTTCTGCTATCTGGATGGTTATTCGGGATTATTTCAAATTCCTATTCACCCCGATGACCAAGAAAAGACAACATTCACCTGTCCTTATGGCACTTTTGCTTATCGCCGAATGTCGTTCGGACTATGCAATGCTCCAGCAACCTTCCAAAGATGCATGATGGCAATCTTTGCGGATTTCATAGATGACATCATGGAAGTGTTCATGGATGATTTCTCTGTATGCGGGCAAAGCTTTGAAAGCTGCCTGTCAAATTTAAAAATGGTACTCAAAAGATGCGCTAAAGTAAACCTTGTCCTTAATTGGGAGAAATGCCATTTCATGGTCCGACAAGGCATCATTTTAGGACACGTCATATCTGAAAAAGGGATTGAAGTTGACAAAGCTAAAATAGAGATCATAAAGGATCTTCAACCTCCGAAAACCGTACGAGAAATACGAAGCTTTTTAGGACACGCTGGATTCTACTGAAGATTCATAAAAGATTTCTCGAAAATCACAAAACCTCCGACAGGTTTGCTAATGAAAGATGTCGAGTTCAATTTCGACAAAGAATGCTTAGAAGCATTCGAAACTCTAAAGACAACGTTCATTACCGCACCAATCATGCAGCCCCCAGATTGGCGGCTACCATTCGAAATCATGTGTGATGCGAGTGATTATGTTGTAGGTGCAGTTCTAGGACAAAGGAAAGACAAGAAGCTTCACGCAATCTATTACGCCAGTAGAACTTTAGACCCTGCCCAAATGAACTACGCCACAACGGAGAAGGAACTTCTAGCAGTTGTGTTTGCACTTGACAAATTCCGTTCCTACTTGGTAGGAGCCAAAATAATCATATACACAGATCACGCTGCCATTAGGCACCTAATAAGCAAAAAGGACGCCAAACCAAGATTATTGAGATGGATCCTATTATTACAAGAGTTCGACTTAGAAATTAAAGATAAGAAGGGGACCGAGAACGTAGTTGCAGATCACTTATCCCGAATAGAGGGCATTAAACAAGAATCAGTGCCTATCAATAATGATTTTCCCTACGAACGTCTGATAGCCAAATTGGAAAGCGATATGTCCAACTCAACCTCGAAAGAACCAGAACTTGTAAAAGCCATGGAAGCTGTCTATGCCCAAGCAACTTTTCCTTGGTTTGCCGACATCGTTAATTACTTGGCCGCAGGCGTGCTTCCACCAGACCTAACTTATCAACAAAAGAAGAAATTCTTCCACGACTTAAAGCATTACTATTTGGACGAACCTCTACTCTTCAAACGAGGCGCCGATAACATATATCGTCGCTGTGTTCTAGAGGAAGAAATAAACGACATCATTTCCCAATGCCATTCAGCACCTTATGGTGGTCATGCTAGTACTTCAAAGACGTGCGCTAAAATTCTGCAATCTGGCCTATTTTGGCCCAGCCTTTGGAAGGATGTCCATATCGCTGTACTTAAATGTGACCGATGCCAACGCACCGGCAACATCTCACGAAGCGATGAAATGCCTCATAAAGGAATTTTAGAAGTAGAAATCTTTGACGTATGGGGAATAGACTTCATGGGGCCTTTCCCGTCTTCTTTTGGAAACAAATATATACTCGTTGCTATCGATTATGTATCTAAATGGATAGAGGCCGTTGCCGGTCCAACAAATGACATGCGAGTAGTCGTCAAACTCTTTATAAACATAATCTTTCCTAGATTCGGTGTGCCCAGACTCGTCATTAGTGACGGTGGTTCACACTTCATATCGCAAATCTTTGACAAACTCCTCTCCAAATATGGAGTCAAACACCGCGTAGCTACACCGTATCATCCACAAACGAGTGGACAAGTGGAGGTTTCGAACAGAGAAATAAAGCAAATTTTGGAAAAGACTGTCGCAACCTCCAGGAAAGATTGGTCATCAAAACTAAACGAAGCTTTATGGGCCTACAGGACCGCCTTTAAGACACCAATAGGTACCACACCATTTAAATTGGTTTACCGAAAATCCTGTCACCTGCCAGTAGAATTAGAGCATAAAGCCTTCTGGGCTATTAAGACGCTGAACTTCAACTACACTGCGGCAGGAGAGAAACGAATCTTGAACCTTCACGAATTGGAAGAGCTCCGGTTGGACGCATATGAGAATGCCCGCATCTACAAAGAAAGAACCAAGAAATGGCATGATAAATGTTCGATCCGGAAACAATTCAGTGTGGGAGACATCGTGCTCCTATTCAACTCAAGATTAAAACTTTTCCCTGGAAAATTAAAATCTAGATGGTCTGGACCTTTTGAGGTAACCAAAGTCCTTAAAAGTGGAGCTGTTGAAATTAGCAATACAATCAACGCATCGTTTATAGTAAATGGACAACGTTTAAAGCATTATAATCAAAATGAAAACAGCCACCACGTGAGCAGTGTGAAATTGCTCGAGCTTCCTGCTCGAACCCCCGAATAGCTTATCACCAAGCTATCGTCAGGCTTTTGACGTTAAAAACAGCGCTAATTGGGAGGCAACCCAATTTTTCCCGTTTTTCCCTTCTAAATTTATTGAAACTATGTTTTCATTTTAACTTAGAATTTCCATAAAATTCTATTTTCTTATTTTCTACTATTTATTTTATTTTATTTTTCTTTCTTTTATCACCTTTTTCTTCTTAAAAATCTAATCTGAGTAAATGTGATTTCGAATTTTCCAGGATTTTAAAGTCGTTCTACTTTTCTCCCATTTTTATCCGACTAACCTCCGAGTATAGCTGACATCGACGCTACGACCGTTGTATTTAAAGGACTAGCTCGCAAGGCCAGATTTGAGGCACTGACTCAGAGAAGCATTGCTTCGACTCTGTACTACGATAGATCCACCATGGAGAAGCTAGGAATCCAGGATAGCATTCAGTATTTATTTAACCAATTAGGCTGAGAGCAAACTGCTCTAAAGACCCGATTTGCTACCTACCGCGAACTCACGTTCGAATTCCTCAGCTCCGTAAGCTACGTACCCGAACATGGCTATGGATCCACCAAAGAGCTGATAACCTTTAGAATGTTTGGAATGGACCACACCCACAACCGTACATCGTTAGCTAACATCCTAGGATTCCCTAGCGGACCTTATGTGTTTACCAACACTGAAGAGGATTTTGATCTCGAGTTAGAACAATTCTGGGGTACCATCACGGGTAACTATCACCCTGAACCTAATGACATGCACAACAACGAGATACATAATCCAGCACTCCGTTACTTTTATAGGATTTTAGCCCATACCCTCTTTGGGAAGGAGGAAAACATTACAACAGTCTCAAAGGAAGAGTTGTTCATCCTTTTCTGTGCTTCACAAGGCCACCCTGTCAATGATATCCCTTCTATGATGAGGGTATTCACATGCCTTAATCAGGAACCTCACTCACCCATCTTAATAGGAGGCTTAGTCACCATGATTGCCCACGAAATTGACCTGAGGTACCACCTGAACAGAGCCATTCGTTTCGGAAACCTCAGATCAATGGACATCCAATTTTGCTTCAACAGACGTATCTTAGGTACCTTAGGACCAGGAGCCTATGAATACCTCATAGCTGATCAACCTGTCCACCTTTTCACATTGCCTAACCACGAGCTAACGAGTATCCACAACAGAAACAATTGGCTTTATGAATTGGACGAGCCTATGGGACCTCCATCACCTCACTCCACACCCCAGGCTTACATGTATGACAGTGATCACATATCAGAAGCACATGACTATATGTACTACAAAGATTATGAGTCCGAAGTGGAGACAGATCCTGAGACCCCTCCAAGTTACCATAACTTTCCTGATCCTACTCCTGAGCAAGACATAGACAAGTTCGACACTGTTCTGAGAACTATGGACGACTTCAAGCTGGAATTAACCACTATAAAAGATGAACTAACGCAACTTCACATGGATTTCGTTACCTACATGGACGTAGTTAGCGACCAATTTGATGACGTTATTCAGCAGATCAACAACTTGAAGCAACCAAAGGAGTGATGTTTTAGTTTCTTTTTAAGTCTAGTTTACTGCATTTCACGTTGTTTCCCATTATTTAATTTTGCAATTGTTTCTTTTTGGATATTGTATTACATTAAACTCGTTTTTAGATTCAATGTTATTTTAATTTCATTCCGGTATTTTCCCTTAATTTTGTTTCCCGTTATCTTCTATTCTGTAACTAGTCTCTCATACTGCACTAGAGTAAAAATCACTGTGGAAAACGCCCCCTAAGCAAACTTCTGCAATTCTGCAGAATTTTCTGATGTGACGGTCGTCACACACCCCTGACGGTCGTCACGCGTATTACGCTCGTCACACACCCCTGACGGTCGTCATGCGTATTACGCTCGTCACACACCCCTGACGGTCGTCACGCGAACAAAACCCCAATTCTGTCAAAACAGGGGTTACGAACCCTTCCACCTCCACTCTCCTAGTTTCCCACTTTCACACATTTAACCTCCACTACAACCTTCCGAATTCCCCATTACTCCACCACCATTTCAACTCCCATTTCACTCCTATATATTGACCTCTGCATTCCCATACTTCTCTATCCACATAAACTATCTATTTTCCCTCTCTGCACCTCTCTCACGACAAAAATGGCTAGACAAAATCGTGAAAACCCCAACTTGAGCAATATCCTTTTCCGAGAAGGCGAGGCCGACAAAAGGCAGAGGACCAACTACATAGCTTTCCATCAACGGTCGCTTCAACCGACTCGATATGATCACCTAGATTCTTTGACAGAACTGGGAATTCTGGATGGTGTCACTTGGATGCTGCAGAGGGCCGGCATTTGGCACCTCTGCACCAACCCTCAACCCACCTACGAGCAACTCACACTGGAGTTTCTCAGTTCCTTCGCGTACGTGACTTCACCCGGCGATACCAATCAGCTCACTGGCGCCGCTTGCTTCCGCTTGTTCGGCACCGAATATCAAGTCCCCCAGGACCGTATCGCCGACATGCTGCAGTTTTCTCACGGCGACGACGCTCATCTCCGCCCATCTGATCAGTTCTACCATGAAGCTTTCACTCTATGGAACCAACTGACCGGCACCACTGCTGAAAGTTGGGAGACTCTGAATGCCACTCACATCCATAACCCAACAATCTGATACTTTCATCGCGTGTTGAGCAACACCATCTTCGCTCGTGACAGTAACCACAAAGTCAACTCGAAGGAGCTGTTCTTTCTCCGTTGCGTGTTTGCTTCGGAACCGGTTGACGCCGCACCATTCCTCTTGGCTCACATTCAGGCCACTGCAAATGCGGCTCAAAACCATTCTATTTTGGTGGCATTATCACTTCTATCGCCTTAGGCCTCGACCTTGGCAACCACCTCCAGAACCTTCGCCAGATGCCCCCTGTTTTCCTCGACACCGACCATTGCCGCGCCTCACACCTAATTAGATCCCGCGCAGATGGGAAATATCATCCGGTAGTGCGAGGTCGCACTATCCAGAGCATTATCATGCCCTCTCGCACCCGAATGCATCCGCAGGATAGAGCCAACTGGCTTTTCGATCTGAATGCTCCTGCTGCCCCAACTCAGGAAAATGCCCAAGGGCCCAGGGATGAAGTCCAAGAAGAGTTGGATAGAGCTGACCAGGCTGAGCCATCACAACCACCCCTTGCTGAAGGTCCTTCCTCACGTCGTTGCCGCCGTCCTGAAGCCGATTTTACAAACGCCGATCTCCTCCGCTGCATCGAACATCAGAATCAGATGATGCTTATGATGGAACAACAGAACCGACGGGCTGAACAGTTCGAAGCTTGGCAGAGAGAACAAACCGGACACATGAGGACATCTATGCAGCAGCTTCAGGACGTCCAATCCGGTCTGGTCAATGACATGGCTAACCTCACCGTGCGAGTCGACGGCCTCCGCGAGTACATCTTCCACACCGGAGCTTTGAACCTCGAGGCACGCGACGGAAGAGCCAGAGGTAGAGGTAGTGATAGAGGAAGAGG